>JAXQQM020071757.1:0-88702 GCA_034641835.2 Pinus albicaulis
GTTGGAATTAATTTCCAACTGCCGTATAAACCGGACAGCAAAAGGAATGAAGGCGGGAAGGCAAGTCCGCGGGGGTCGTGAAAGGTTTGTGGGCAGAGGAATGAACCCCCTCGGAATGCTGACGTATGTTGGGGCCCACACATATAATATGGTCCACATATATTATATGGCACATATATTATATGTTGTATAATGATCGCCAGTTAAATGTTTGTCACGACATTTTTTTTGGTTGTTTTTAAAAAGGTTTTAAATATTGTTTTGTTTTTAATATGTATGTGACATATATGTATTAAAAGGCCCGTGAGGCAAAGGGTTGTTGTATTATTTGTATTTACACAGCACAGTAATTTTTTTTTATATAAAAAAATAAATAGCTGCGTAAATAAAAAAACAAGCCTACTGTGACAAAGAATAAGGGGAAGAGAAAACCAAAGAAGCAAGCAAGAAACCAATTTGTGATCAATGCGTTCCAAGCGGTGCTGACAGAGTTAATGCAGCCATTAAGACTTCTGAAGCGGTGAACTTAGTGGTTGAGCAATTTATGATGCAGATATTTGTTTTGTAAATACACAGGACAGTGTCATTTTGGATGGTAATGTTTTTTTTACACAGCAGCGTTGAAAAAACAGAGCAGAGTTTTTATGCACAGCAGTGCGTTTGTAAAAGACAGAGAGCTGTAATTTTTATAATTACACAGAACAACAGAGTTTTTTTTAAAAACAGAGTATTTCTCTGTGTGAGACAGAGAGTGATAGTTTACTCTGTGTTTGCAGCAGATAAACCAATTTGTAATCCCTCTGAGGTTGAGGAAGTATTGTAACAGCAAGTTTTTTTTAATAGAATTTTTTTTGTGAAACTCTGTCAAAATTCTGAATATTTCTCTGTGTTGGGCAAGGCAGTTTTATTTGTTTTTGGAATTCTGAAAATTTCAACATGGTATCGGAGCCAATCCAGGCTATTTGAAGGTCAAATAAGCTGAAGGAAAAGGGTTCTTAGTTGCAGCAGCTTCTCCAGCAGTGTGAAGACTCAGCCAAAGGAATCCAAAGGTATTTCTCTATAAAATTTGTTGTGTTACTGTTGCAAAACAGTGAGCTATTTTAATACACAGTCAAGTGTTTTTAAATCATAGTTAGAAGTGCAGAATGGCTGGTTCTAGCACAGGTATGAGTTTGGGAAATGTCCATCTCCCACAATTCAATGGAAAAAATTATGATTATTGGTCAATAACCATGAAAGCTTTATTTACCTCACAAGAATTATGGGAATTAGTTGAGGATGGCTTTGAAGAGCCAGCAGATGAAGCAGAGTTTTTAATGTTAAATCAAGCAGGAAGAGAACAGTTGAAGAACAATAAGAAGAAAGATGCCAAGGCTCTTTTCTTCTTATATCAAGCAGTGCATGAGAGTGTGTTTCCAAGGATAGCAGCAGCCAAGAAATCCAGTGAAGCATGGGAAACTCTCAAGACAGCTTATCAGGGTATGGAGAGAGTGAAGACAGCAAAACTTCAGTTGCTGAGGAGAGATTTTGAGACTCTCTGCATGAAAGAGTCAGACAATATTGACTCATTCTTCACTCATGTGATTGGAATGGTCACTCAAATCAGATCTCATGGAGAGACTCTTGAGGACAAGAGGATTGTGGAGAAACTCTTGAGAAGTTTACCCTCAAGATTCGATGTGATTGTCACCACCATAGAAGAGACAAGAGATCTCACAAAGTTTTCAGTGGATGAACTACATGCATCACTGATTACCCATGAACAAAGATTGGGTAGGAGTGAGAACTCATCTCTAGAACATGCTTTTAAGTCCCAGATGTCTTTCGGAAGAGGAAGAGGGCAAGGCAAAGGAAGAGGAAGAGGCAGAAGCCAAAACAGAGGTGGAAGGAACAGTCCAGCAAATGCTCAAGGAAGGGGCAACAATCCAAATCAGCATCAAGGCCAAGGCAGCAGCCAGCAGAATGGTCAGCAGAATGCACAAGGACAAAGGTATGACAAATCCAATGTCCAATGTTATAATTGTAAGAAATATGGTCATTATGCTAATGAATGTAGAAAGAAGAAACAAGACATGAGAAGTGAAACTAGTGCAAATTTCA
The DNA here is from genome assembly GCA_034641835.2 of Pinus albicaulis. Lineage (NCBI taxonomy): Eukaryota > Viridiplantae > Streptophyta > Pinopsida > Pinales > Pinaceae > Pinus > Pinus albicaulis. Next base: position 2,101 of record JAXQQM020071757.1, read on the forward strand.
CAAAAGAAAACAACAGTCAAAGTAATTTGTTTTTAGTTTGTAACATGGCTGAAGAAAAGGATGAGGACTTATGGTTTCTAGACTCCGGTTGTAACCATATGACGAGAAAGCTGTAATGTTTTCTATGTTAGATGAAAGTGTGCGATCACAAGTCACACAAGGAGCGATAGCAAAGTTTACATTTATGGGAAAAAGGAGATGTAAAACATTTTAGGAATTGGAACGGAAAACCTTATTCATGAATCCTATTATGTTCCAGGAATGAAGTGTAACCTCTTAAGTGTTGGACAGCTTGTCCTTAAGGGGTATAATGTTTTCTTTGATAATGATGTTTGTACCATCATGGATAAACCACCCAGCAAACAGTGTATTGCTGAAGTGATGATGACAAGGAACAGGATGTTCCCTCTCAGGATGAGCTTGAGACTTGAAGAATGACGAAAGCGACGGTTACGAGGAGACTTTCAGCGAACAAAGGATGATAGTGAGATTTATGGCACTTGAGATTTGGACATCTCAACTTTGGAGGTCTTAATTTGTTGAACGAGAAGGAATGGTAAGTGGTTTACCATTGATAGAGAGAAACTTAGGACCACCTTTGTGAAGGTTGTATTCTTGGGAAACAACACAGAGACAGTTTTCCTTCCGGGAAAAGCATAAGGGCGAAAGCACCCTTAGAGATCGTCCACTCGGATGTATGTGGACCGATGCAAACTCCATCACTTGCTAGCAGCCACTATATCTTAACATTTATAGATGACTTTACAAGAAAAACTTGGGTTTACTTTTTGAAAAATAAAAGTGAAGTGTTTGAAAAATTCCGCAATTTCAAAGCACTTGTTGAGAACCAAAGTGGGCTGCATATCAAGGTCTTAAGGACTGATAGAGGAGGTGAGTATATATCTAAAGATTTTCTACGGTTTTGTAGAGAAAATGGTATTCATAAACAATTTACAACTAGATATACACCGCAGCAAAATGGAGTGGCCGAAAGGAAGAACCGAACCATAATGGACATGGCGAGGAGTATGTTAAAGGCAAAGCATTTGCCGAATGATTATTGGGCTGAAGCTGTACATTGTGCAGCGTATATCTTGAACAGGTGCCCTACAAAAGCGGTAATGAACAAAGTGCCGGAAGAGGCATGGAGTGGCGCAAAGCAAAGTGTCACGCACATGAAGGTTTTCGGATGTGTGGCTTATGCACACATTCCGGATCAGCTAAGGAAGAAGTTGGACAGCAAGGGGGAGAAATGTATTTTCATTGGATACAGTGAGGAATCCAAGGCCTACAGGTTATATAACCCATCCAACAAGAAGTTTCTTGTGAGCAGAGACGTTCAGTTCATTGAAGAGGAAGCTTGGGATGGAAGCATAGAGAAAACGGTGAATGTTAAACACTGTTTATCTCATGATGAGAATGATGATGAGGTGGCTGAAATACATCCCCAAACAGCAGCATCAACACCGCAAAGTACACCCTTGAGGAGAAATGACAGTGCTTCTCCAAGCACACCACAAGGAGGAAATTCAAGTGCTTCTTCAAGCACTTGTACACCTACTGAAAGAGGTAAGAAATTCAGAAGTTTGAAAGACATTTATGAACAAGATATAGCTAATGAAGGTATCAATTATTTTTTTGCTTTATATTGTCATGTTGATGATCCTGTTCATTTCGAAGAAGCTATCAAGGATAGGAAATGGATAGAAGCTATGGATGAGGAAATAAATGCCATAGAGAGAAACAAAACTTGGGATTTGGTTGAACTCCCAAAAGGTAAAGATGTCATTGGTGTTAAATGGGTCTACAAGACCAAGAGTAATGCTGAAGGCAAGATAGAGAGCCACAAGGCAAGGCTTGTTGTCAAAGGCTATAAGCAGAAGCATGGCATAGATTATGAGGAAACTTTCGCACCGGTTGCAAGAATGGAAACCGTGAGAGCAGTGTTGTCTATTGCAACACAAAACAAATGGAAAGTTTACCAAATGGACGTGAAGTCAGCATTCCTGAATGGAGTGTTAATGGAAGAGGTTTACATAGATCAACCTCTCGGCTATGAGAAGAAAGGACAAGAGCACAAAGTATGCAAGTTGAAGAAGGCTCTTTATGGGCTGAAGCAAGCGCCAAGAGCATGGTACAGTAGGATAGATTCATATCTACTGAAAAATGGTTTTGAAAAGTGTGAGGGAGAACCCACCCTCTACATCAAAGAACAAGACGGTAAAATTTTGATTGTAGTCTTGTATGTTGATGATGTTATTTTTACAGGTAATGATGATTGCCTTATTGAACATTTCAAAACAGTCATGAAGGAAGAATTTGAAATGACTGATATGGGTTTGTTGAAATACTTCTTGGGAATAGAAGTAGAACAAGATGAAAGTGGGATTTTCATCTCACGGGCAAAGTATGTTAATGAGGTGCTTGAAAGATTTAACATGCAGGAGAGCAAAGCAGCAATCACTCCCACAGTGATGGGATTAAAACTCAGCAGAGAGGACAGCAGTAAGGATTTTGATCCTAGTTTATACAAGAGCATAGTTGGCAGCCTTATGTATTTGACTGCAACTAGGCCGGACATAATGCATGCTGTTAGTTTGATTTCCAGGTTCATGGAAAAGCCAAAGGATGCACATTGGCAAGCAGCAAAAAGAATTTTGAGGTATGTTAAAGGTACTAAAAGCTTTGGTATTTTTTATACTACTTCAGAAAGTTCAGATTTAGTTGGATACACGGACAGTGATTGGGCTGGAAGTGTAGATGATCGGAAGAGCACTTCCGGTTATGTTTTTCACATGGGTTCAGGAGCCATTTCATGGGCTTCTAAGAAACAACCCGTTGTAGCATTATCTACAGCAGAATTAGAATATGTGGCAGCTACAGCAGCAGCGTGTCAAGCAGTTTGGATGAGAAAAATGTTGAGAAGCTTATGTCAAGAACAGGTAAAAGGGACAGTGATATTTTGTGACAATAGCTCAGCTATTGCATTGTCTAGAAATTCTGTTTTTCATAAAAGAACAAAGCACATTGACACCAAGTTTCATTTCATACGGGAATTGGTAAGCAATGGCGAGATTGTTTTGCAGCATTGCAGAACAGAGGATCAATATGCAGATATCCTCACAAAGCCACTACAGCAGAAAAGCTTTGAATATTTCAGGAAATGCATGGGTATGCAGGAAAACCCAGCAGTTGAAATTAAGGGGGAGTGTTGAAATGTAATTTCAACGGCAAAACAAGCCGCAATAAAAGTCCGAGGGGGTCCGGAGAGTTTGGCCAGGGGAGCAGCATACCCCATCGGACTGGCCCCACACTATACAGTTGTAATATATGTCCGCGGGGGTTGATGAGAGTTTGAGGGCAGAGGTTCTTACCCCCCCGGAATTGCCTACGTCATCAGCTGGCCCACATATATTATATGCCATATGTTATATATTAAAAAAAATGACCGCAGGTTAAATGTTTTTACACGGCATTTTTTTTTATATAGTTGGTTTTAATAAGTTTTAAATGTTATATGTTTTATTTTAATATATATAACACATATATATTAAAAGGCCCAGCACATTGTAAAGGCCGTGAAGTGTAACTTTTTATTACACAGCAGCGTAAATAAAAAAAAGAAAAGACAGCAGAACTGGTTTTATTATACAGGAATGTGCACAGCAGTGCGGGAAAGAAAAATCAAAGTGCCAGCAAGTGAAATTTGTGATCAATGCGTTCCAAGCGGTGCTGACAGAGTTAATGCAGCCATTAAGATTTCTGAAGCGGTGAACTTAGTGGTTGAAGTAATTTATGGCTGAAGATATTTCTGTTTTGTAGTATGTAGAGACAGAGTCATTCTGTGTAATGTAATGTTTTAATACACAGCAGCGTATTTTAAAACAGAGAGCAGAGTTTTATGCACAGCAGTGCATTTCTAAGAGACAGAGAGCATAATTTTTAAAAATACACAGCAGAGTGTATGTTTGTTTTAAAAACAGAGTATTCCAGCAGTGAATGTTTTTAGTGAAACAGAGTTTTTAATTTGTGCACTGTGACAGCAGCAGTCACAATTGTAAATCCCTCTTTGAGGAAGAATCTGTAACAGCAAGTTTTTTTTTAATAGAATTTTTTTTGTGAAACTCTGTCAAAATTCTGAATATTTCTCTGTGTTGGGCAAGGCAGTTTTATTTGTTTTTGGAATTCTGAAAATTTCAACAGTTTCCATCCATTGAATCTGTTCCAATTTTTTGGGAACTGAGCTATGCAGATTGAGTTACATATTAATAAACTTTGGTGGCTTATTCTATTTTGATGTTTTGTCGGGATTGCTATTTTAAACTAACTAGCAAACAACGAACGAGGAATCTTTAATAAAATACGGTAAAATTCTGAATAATAATTTTATGATCACAGTTAAAGGAAATTACTGCCTTGTTTAATGAACTTAGTGGCTTATTCTTCAGATAAAAGAATTTTGAAAAAAATACAAAAGAGAAAAAATGAAAATTGGGATTAGTCTTTTCATAATTATCGTATTTAAAAAAATCATAATTATTGATTTACGTAATAAAGTTCATTGTGAAATTTAAGGGGAAGAGCTAAACCCTATAAACCCTAGTGTAATTAAAAGCCTTATAGATTATCTATGTAATCAAAAGCCTTATAGATTATCTATGTAATCAAAAGCCTTATAGATTATCCTTCACACAGCTTGTCCATTTTTTGTATTTTTCTCTTAGATTCAATATCTTTAGCATGCCTTTCCTATGTAGAAAATTTAAACCTCCAAACTTAATATGTCAAAATCTTATATGCCATAACCAATTGCCATTTTTAATTTCTGCTTGAAAGTTTGTTTTGTTTATGTGACAACAGTAACTTTTCTTCCATTTTATTGTGAATTCATTGAATTTATTGACAGTTGTGCTTGGGACACCTTCTTCCATAAAATTTGGTTTTATCTTGAGGGCAAACATCTTGTTAATTGTCATTTGAACCTTTTTTATCAGCTACTTGTTTGGAAACTTATCCAAAATTGTGCATTAACTTATCCAAAATTGTGCATTCTTCTTTTTTGAAAAAATAATTTATAGCCATTTTGCATGTGTTGTGCAATGCAAATTGTGTTTTAAACCAAGAACACAATATACATATGAAATATACTTCTTCTCCCCCTTATTGGTTAGAATATTGACTCTTCCTTTTATCAGTTCCTAATGTCATTTCAGATTTGACACTTTCATCTAAATTAGAAAACACTTCCATGTTTCTTGTCATGTCATTGCTACAACCTTAGTATAGAAACCATACCTCTTTTTTCTTCTCTTGCGCTACATTACATGCTAAAAACATACTATCTTGGTTCTGATTTTATTTTTTGAAATATGCATTTGGTTTATTACAAAGATAATGTTTCTTATTTCTACATCCATTTGCACAACGCCGGTACTTCTTACAATAATGAAATTGGACTTGACATTGATCATACCTTTGAACTTTCACTTCATTTTGGCTTGAGTTTTGACTTGGATTTTTATTGCTACCCCTTCCACTTGAGCTTTAAGGGCTACTTTTTCCACATCTATGTGGACTTCTTCGTGTTCCTCTACCATTTGATCTTCCTTTGCCTCTACCTCCACTAATGGAAAATTGTGACGAATCATTTGTCTCTTCTATGACCACAACAACAAGGTCAAATCTTGATGGTAAACTTCTTAAAATTTTCTCAACAATTCTCCTTTCTTAGTTTGAGTAAACAAACCAATAACTTTTGCCAAAAATGAATCCATAGTCTTAGACACGTTCATGAATATAGTTTCAAATACCTTCTCAACATTATAGTTTTGTTGTATTCACCCTTGCAATGCCTTGATAGGATCTCTAGATAATATCCCATGCTTTTTTGGATTTTTTTGTGGTTGCAATCCTTAGAAATATTCTCTCATGCACTTCTTGAAAAATGTAGAAGAGTGTAAAATTTTTTTTAACATATTAGATGGATATTCCTCTATGTATATTTTCTCCAAATTTTGTAGGCCACCATCTAACACTTGGTGAATCCAATGGTTTCTAACACCAATATGCTTTGTCTTGTATTAAAAATTTATTTTGACAAGATGGACTACAATTTCGTTATGAAAATTCAATACATACTTTTATTTTTGCAAGACTAGCTCCTCATAGAAGCTCTTTGTCCAAATCTTTTCCTTGCATGCATTAGTTCTTGCTATATACTCATCTTTTGTGGTTGAAAGTGCGACCATATTGTAGGAATTTACAGGGTAAGTTCCTTAGATCAAACACCAAAGGTCACCGCTCACAAATAGATCACAAATCAATACACTAGTATTTGACATGGTTAAAACCCTCAAAGAGGGAAACAGTCCACAGCCTAAGCCAACACAGCCACTTCAGCAAATTTATTATTATAAAAAAGAAAATTTACATAAATTTCTCTCATAAACGGTTACTAGACAAATGACCCTCTATTCTCTTTAAATAGAGATCATGGACCAATCATGTGTTAAGCCATGGATCAAGTGTTAGTAATACTGAGGAGAGAGTGAACCGTCAGATCACTACGTATCGTGACCGTTAGATTACAAGTTACAAAGTTACATAGTAAATAAAGACACTTTACCTAACTCTATACTAGACCAAGTTATACTTAACTATTTCCTATGTGTCAGAATATCCTAACATCTCCCCTTAAGAATAACTTGGGATATGATTGAAGGATTTACAAAGATGACACAAAAGGGGACTATTTCCTATGTGTCGAAATATGTTAACATCCCCCCTTAAGAACAACTTGGGATAGGAATGAAGGATTTACAAAGGTGACACAATAGGAGAAGGAAGGACACATTAGAGCCTATCCCCCCTTAATGATAACTTTCCTAAACTTCAAGCATAGATCGAAGTTTGGTAAACTTTTCTTCTGTGAGTGCCTTTGTAAAGATATTGGAAAATTTATCATTGGTTGAAGAATACTGTACTTCAAAAACATGATCATGAATAAGATTTATGATGAAGTGTATATGAAGCTCAATGAGTTTCATATGTTGATGTTGAACTTGATCTTTGCATAGCTTAATGCCACTCTGATTATCACACCAAAGTGTAGTCAGATGCTGTTGATTAAGACCAAATTCAAACAAGATCTGACGAAACCACATGGCTCCTGTGTTGGCTTCAACTGCACCACGATACTCTGCTTCTTCCAAAGAAAGAGATATGGCACTTTATTTCTTACAAGATTGTGTAATAGGTCTTGAACCAAGAGTGAATACTTAGACTGAGAAAGGCTAATACCTTCTTTGGATTGCAAGACTTGAAGGCTAAGGAAATAAGGCAAGTGTCCTAGGTCTGTAATGTCAAGATATTTTTTGAGGCTATACTTCACTTGGTTTATATGGTTTGGATGACTACCAGTAAGGATAATATCATCAACATAAAGAACAACGATGATGAAGGACTTACCCACTTTTTTTGGGTAGACAGTGTTTTTAGAATGACACCTAGAAAAGCCATTATCTAAGATAAATCTATCCATTTTGGCATACCAAGCCCGAGGAGTTTGTTCAGACCATAAAGACACTTCCTAAGGTGAAAAATAAGGCTAGAGTCATTTTGGATAAAGCCAGGGGGTTGTTCCATGTAGATTTATTCATGCAAATCTCCATGTAAGAAGGCGGATTTAACATCCATTTGGTGGACTTCCCATTGAAAGGAGGCAACAAGGGAAAGAACAAGGCAGATAGAATTCATTTTGGAAATAGGGGAGAAGGTTTTAGTATAGTCAATGCCTTGAACTTGTGAAAATCCTTTAGCAACAAGACGAGCTTTATGTCTATCCACTTTTACATTTGGTCCAAACTTTGTTTTGTATACCCATTTTCATCTAACAAGTTTTCTTCCCTTTATAAGAGGAAAAAGATCCCCAATATCGTTTCCCAATAAGGAACGATATTCTTCATTCATATCTTCATCCCAATCTAGATGACCTAAAGCTTCTTCAAAGGTGTGTGGATGTGGATTTTCTGAAACTTTAGCCAATAAGGAAAAGGCTATTTTGAACTGAGAATGTGTACGATGTCGATCTGCACAGTCACCTGCAAGAGAACTTGCTGCATACCAAGTAGAGCAGACCCATCTTGGAAGCTGTGGAGCTGAAGGAATATATTCATGATGAGGAGGAGGATTTTCATCCTTGCTGTCATCATCTGAACTAGAAGGAATGCTATCAAAAATAGAAGAGATAAAGAGAGGTGGCACATATGCCGAATTAGGCTCGTAGGCCAGGGGTGGCACCCACGCCGAACTAGGCTCCCATGCCAATGTATTTTCATCAAATTTTACATCTCTCCTAATGATTATATTTTTGGATTTTTGATGAAGAAGTCTATATCCTTTGACATCTTCAGAATATCAAAAAAAAATGAATTTTTCACTCTTAGGTTCCAAGGCCTTATGTTTCGCACCTGTAATATGGGCCCAAGCATCACTTCCAAAAACAAGAAAGTGACTTACATCTGGTTTGATTGAGCTCCAAGCTTCTTTTGGAGTTATATTCCTTAAAACCTTAGTAGGAGTGTGATTTACTATGTAATTTACACAGTTAATTTATTCTACCCAAAAATTGAGGCGAAGTCCTTTAGATTGAAGCATACAATTATCCATTTCTTTAAGGTGTGATTCTTCCTTTTAGCTACACCATTTTTTTGTGGAGTATATGGAACAGTATGCTGAAATTGAATGCCATGCTCAATGCAAAAGTTGATAATTTTTTTGTTAACATATTATCCTCCATTGTCTGATCGTAACCTAATAATTTTATGTCCAGATTGTTTCTCAAGAAAGGCCTTAAAGGCCAAGAACATTTAAAAACTTCACTCTTGAGTTTTTAGAATAATACCCAAGTGCGTCTAGAAAAATCATCAATGAAAGTTAAAATTACTTGAAACCAAAGAAAGAAACAGCAAGAAGTGGACCACATAAATCACTATGCACAATCTACAAAGGGGTTGAGGCGTGCCAAGAGCCACATTTGTCAAAACTATCCCAATGATGTCTTCCAAGTACACATATAGAGAAAACACCATCTTGGAAAAATACCATAGGAAGACCTGTCACCATATTTTATTTACATAGAGATTGAAGAGAGCGATAGTTTAAGTGACCAAATTGCTCATGCAAAAGTTTTCTCACTTCATCATTATGAGAAAATAAAATGGAGGGAAGACATGATGACCCAAATTTTTCAAACTTATACAACCTTGTGGAATTATCAACAATGTCAGTAGCTAAAATATGTCTAGGATCTTTGATTTCATTGATTACAACATCATGACGTGAGAATTATATTGTTTTCCCCTTGCCTAAATGAGTTATCTGATAAACAGATAGAAGCTTGGAGGACAAGGTAGGAACACATAATACACCATTAAAATGACCATTATCTAGATGAATGGTTCCAGATCGTACAACACTAAAAGATTTATCATCACCAACATAGATATTTTTTGTTTTACAATCATTTAAAGAAGAAAACATGGATTTATTTTTGGCCATGTGGTAAGAAGCTCCAAGATCAATGAGCCACTCATGAGAATGAGAAGAAGAAGATACATTTAATGCATAAGCAAATCTTGATGCTTGACAACCACAAGTAGAAAGTGTCATTCATGAAGATGAAGCTGAAGAGTTCTCCAAATTGATGTGGTGCTTCTTTATTGTTGCTTCAAAGGCTTCCATCTTCATAAAACATTTGGAATCTACATGGCCATCACAATTACAAAAGTTGCAATTTCTATCTATTTTCTTCCCTTTGTTTTTATTTGCCTTATCAGTTTGGTGAGTTTCTTTTTCAGTTTGTGGTTGAAATAGCTTAAGACACTTGCTTGGTTTAGGACCATTCTTTTAAGGATACTGCTTCCTGGGATTCTTTGTATATGGTTGTTGTTGGGCTGCTAAGGCTTTCTTAAAAGAGTTTCCAGTATTTATAAGACCAAGGTGTAAGAGTCTTTCTTTTTCTCTTATAAAAAAATCGCAAAAGGTATCAAAAGAGGGGGAATTGTAGGTTGTTCCATAAGAAATGAGGGCTTCTATAATGGAATGTAATGTGGAAACAAATACAAAGTATGGAGGTCCAAGCGTAGTAAGAATGGAATAGATAAGGCTACCATCTTCCTTTTTTACCTTAAAACATTCTAAAAGACTTCTAAGAGTCTTGAGTTTGGACAAAAAATCTTCAATAGAGAAGAAATTATTGGAGTCCAAAGTTAGCAACTCATTTTCAAGATGGTGGGCCTTGATTTCATTTTCAATGCCAAAAACAATATTTAGCTTTTTCATAGCTGCATCAAGGGTGTCAATTTCTTGGATATGAAATCGAAGATCTTGAGCAATTTAAATTCCTACCAACCCTCGTGCTTGATCTTGTTTATTTTCCCATTTAGCATCTTTATCTCAATCGGTAGATTTAGTTTATTGTCCTCAGGCTATTCTATATATCCCTTTACTTATAAGTAATTCTATCATGTAGGATAGCCTTTGGAAATAATTGGTGCTGTTAAGAATAGCCAGTCATGCACTTTCCATTTTAAAAAAACCTGAAGCTGAAAAATACTAAAACTAATTGTTCCAATGGAAATATCTTGAAAAATTAGGCTGGTTAGAAAAAAATGCTTCGAAAACGACTTGCGGATGAAGAAGTTGTTATCACCCTCGTAATTCTTAGGTCGTAGTATTTTGGTTTATAGTTAAAGAAAACCAGGGGTAACCAAGAACCTCTTTTGAAATTTAGGATCTAGCCTTCCTAAATTCTGAAGAGGGATCTCTCCTCAAGATTTAGCTTGATTTTATGTTATAAGATTTTAGGCTAGGTATAATTGGATGGTGGGATTTGTTTTGAAATTTTGGTGGGAATAAAAGGTACTTAAAGGTAAACCACAGAGGAATCTACCAGACCATTGGGCTATGGAGTCAACTTCTTGGCAAGCAGAGCTAGGAAATAAGGTCTAAAAATCAAATGTACTAAGGGCAGGGTAGATGACCTTCAAAGGGTTTGAAATAGGCTTTTTTGATGAAATGAGTGAAATCTGAACAAAAGGGAAATTAAGAATCCTTAGGTTATAGAAATGAATATGAAAGAAAGGGGTCAAACAGGCACTAAGAGCATTTAAGAATTCTTAATTCTGGTTATCAGCAGTAAACATAATAATGAATTACTAGTAAAAAATGAGCTTTTTAACACTAATCATGTTTAAGCTTTCCTAGTTAATCATTAAAGACATAAAACATTAAAATGTATGTATGGAAACCTTTGAAGGATAAATAGTGAAAACAGGAAAATACTTGACTTATCTGGTTAGCACAAGAATCCTGAGTTATGATGTCTTTAATCTTAATTCCAGTCTGCTGCTTTACTAATCGACTCACACAAACTTCAATATATCTAGCAAAATGTCTATAGTAGTCTTGAAAAATTTTATTCCACTGTTAATACTTCAAAAAGAGGAGTATTTATACAAAAATTATTACAAAATATATGAGAGACATGTAGGAATATCTCTAAGCAAAAATAAAGTTTATTACATAGAAAGAGGGATAGCTGCAAAACAAACTGGCAAGTTGTCCTCTTATTAATAAAAAATAGGACTAATTATCTTAACTTGTTGCTAGGTTGTAGCTGTTGGAAATGCTTGCTAGCATTTTTCGAAAAAGATCTTTTGAAGTTAACTTGAAAGACACTCCTTCCATTTCACATTCTTTCACTTGTGCTTTATCACTGATACTCTTTACGCTGTCTTTTTACTGCTTCACTGTTGTAAAATAAATAATAATCTGCAGTAAAAAGGTGTTTTCACTGATACTCTTTGACTCTATTTTTTGACCCTGATACACTTTAACTGCAAACCTTTATATCAAATCAGTAAATTCCTGCCATTGTTCTGCACTGGGAATTTTCTTACTCTTCAATTTCCTGTAACTTTCATCTGCCTCTGTATACTTAGCAAAATTGGGCTTAACAATGAAAATATGTTTGATCTCATTTTGTAAAAAGAACAAATTCTCAAAATATTCCAAAATGAATTTACCAGTAGGAGACCCTTGTGGCAAAGGTTTGATGACCTACTCTTCGGCATAAGCCCTGATTTTGTTGTCATAATCCTTATGTGCCATTAAATTTTCATTTAAAGCATGAATGTCTGGAAGGCCTGCTTGTGTGAGTACTTTGTATTTGGCCCAATATCTTGTGATTTCCAAGTTCATGTCCTTGCATCTGTCCTCCAAATTATTCATCATATTTCTCTTATTCAAGACTTTCTTGATTTGTAGTATGCTTTCAGGTCTATCTTGAATTTTTAGCTCTTCAAGCTCTTCTCTGTGTTTTCTATTCAAAAATTTAATAAGCTTCAAGGCTTGAGCAGGTTTGTCAGCCAGTTCTTCTTTTGTCTTCTGAATTTTTATTTGTGCTACTTTGAGTAACTCTTTTTGTTCATCAATAATTTGGATTGAGGGCCATTGAGAATGTATGCCTTGAATGATGTTGTTCCAAAGATAATTCTTGATGTAAGATATCTGCTCAGTGAGGTTAACCTGTTTTTGTAGAATCTTTAACTTTTCTTGCAATCTGCTGGCTCTCTTCTCATGTCCTTTGGATGTAATTAATGCATCTTTGTTTGATGTTTCAAGGTTTCGGATAGTACCTTTCAAATTGATTATCTCTTTATCTTTTAAGAACATGTCTTCCATAGACTTGACTATGGTAACTGTTTGACCTGTTTGATCTACCTGTGATGTAGATGATGAAGTGGCAGAGATATCTTTAGAAGTAATTGACACTGCAGTTGCCAATACTCCTTTTGGTGCCAAATGTTCTGCCAATGTAGAGGGAACAACTATAGTTACAGTTGGGATAACTGTGGGAATGGAGACTTCATGAGAGATTCTATTTTATTTTCCATATCTTTAATCTGAACTGTCATTTTCAAAACCAGTTGCATATTTTCCTCCTTTTCTATCTTTTCCTGAAGAATTTCTTTTGCCTGAGGGTGCTTACTCTATGGCAAGTTGAGTTGCTTTCTCAAGGCAGCAATATCCTCATTCTTTTGCCTTATCAATTTCATAAGAACTTCAGTATCAGAGGGATCTAGTCCAATTTCTATTATCAAATATTCTAAGGACCTGATCCTCAAATCCTTAGCATGGAGAGATGCTTTATCTAATTTCATTTGAGTTCGAAAATTAGGTACAGTCTTTTGAAGCATGGTAGCACTCATGGTTTTGCTTACAACCTTTGAATATAGCATCTCAGAAGCACTTCTATGGAACTATATCTAATCTAGTTCATGTATATTATCAACATTCACTTCAAATTCTGTCTTCCTGTAGTCTGTGGCTGACTTTGGATCTGTTAATACTGGTTGGAGAAAAGACATGATCATTTTATTTGTTGAGTAATCAAATGCGATCACAAGTCTATCTTTATCTCCTAGTTTTTCTTTCAGAAGCTTAGAATAAGCCTCATTCTTGATTTCCTCATTCTTTTCCATGATCTTCTTGAACCTTTTCTGAATATCAGAATCAATTTCTTCTAATCCTTTAGAGGAGGAGGGAGCTTTTGTATTAATTTCTGCTTCAACCATTTCTTTGCCTTTTCCCTGTGTTTGAACCTGTTCATTTTGAATTTCCCTGAGTGTTTCATTAACAATCATTATGGCCTCATCATCTGTTTGCTGATCATTATTATCATCTACATCTATGACTCCTTCTTTTTCTAGAGTATTCATTCTGGCCTTCTTGTTGTAGACTGTTTTAAATTTATTTTCAATAATTGTCTCTACCAAATAGCCTTCTTCTTTTCTAGGCCTTTTATTAGATACCTCTACTTGTTGGTTAACTGTAACCACCTGTGTACTGTCCATCTGATTTTCCTACAGGCTATTTGTTTGCATCTCCTGAATATCATCAATTAAAGTGTTTGCAACCCATTCCATTTGATTAGCATATTTTTCAATTAGTGGATTTGACTCATGAAGGAATGGAGTTAGCTTACATTTGACACTGAGGTTACTCAAAATACCTTGAGGGTCATAGTTCCAGTAAAAGCTTTCTTGGAACTTGAATGCTGATAATTTGCTTCTTACCTCTTTCAAATCATCTCTGTTGTTGAATATGAAAGAGCCAATTTGAATTTTTAACCTGAATTCTGCTTTCTTTTTGGAGGCTATGAAGTTCACTGCATCTGCATTCGAAATCTGTCTCAAGTATTCCAAACAAAAAATCCGTGTAGTTATAAAATTTGGTAATTTGTAAGGAGCCAGGATTGCACCATACACTCTGATTTCTGTGTGATTTTTATACAGATACCAATCTCCAACTTTACAGTTTTCAGACAAGTGTAAAATTCTTTTGATTTCTTCATTGATCCTTGGTGGCTCTGCTTTGTCCAATAAACTCATGGCAGGTCTAACAAACAAATCATTGAAATCACTGTAACTGTACTCACTTCTGTTTTTCCTGAGAAGAGAAGTCCAGAATATTACTGAAAGAGGTTTTCCCTCCATATCCATCTTCTGTAATGCAATTGGAAAATTATCTGACTGAGAAAATAGGAAGAGATGTAACAGATATGACGTATATCTGAACACTCCTTCATCGGGTAATTTTATTAGCTGATAATGTATATTATCAGCAATAGATTTGGTAAAGTCAAAGATCAATTCTAGATGTTGTCCAGGAGAAAAAGTAGAGAGGAACCCTAAAATGGAGGCATTGGTAAATTCATCATTAACATATCCTAGAATGAATGACAACATAGAAATGATTTGGGTAGAGCTTTCAGGGAAATCAAAAGTATCATAAGTTGGATTTACCTTAGGAAGGTTTACATGATTAGGCATGAATTTTTTAAGGATCTCAAACTTCCTAGCGAAATCCAAATCTAAATACATCTGAGTCAAATCTTCAATTGACAATGATATTGCTCGTGGATCATGGCTTAGTTGGTGCATATCATTGATTGCTTCAGCAGTTATGTAAAACGGGACCTCACTATCTTTGCTCACCATGTATCTCTGGTCAGGGATATAGTGCATCTGACACATCCTAATGAAATCTTGAGCTGGATGGGTGATGGGAACCACATATCTAGGAAAGTTGGAGTCCCATACAGGTATATCATTTGCCACTTTTTTCTCAAATTTTTCCTAACACCAGCTATGTACTTCCAGAAGATCAAATTCTAAGATAGCATTAGCTTTTCTGTAGTCTAATTCAATCAAGGAATTTTTTTCTTCAGCGGTGAAAGGAGGCTCCAATGGTCTGACTACTTCAGTAGAATATGCAGTTAGGACAGGAGTAGGTTTATCAATTTTGGAAGGTTTGGGGTTTGGAAGCTTGCTGGAGGCAGGCTTCTGAGGTTTGGGACATCCAATCCTAGGGGTGACCTGCTTTTTAGTCATTTTTTATGTAACTGAGCAAGATTAGACTTTTTGCTTAGCTCTTTATGGAAACAGAAGGTTAATTAAGCAGCCGTTGGGGAAAAATTCAGAAACTGGGCGAGGGTTTTATGAGGAAAATGTAGATTTGCAATGCGCAGAAGGCTGGAAATGGATTTTGATGGCTTTTTCAATAATTCAAAGGTATTTACACCGTAGGAATAGCTTTTGGATGGTAAAAATTCTTCAGGTAGAAGTGGCAAATTCTGGGAAAATTTTGACAGGGTTTCCCCTGTTTCTTCAAGGTTTGAGTACTCTCAGATGAGTACTTTTGGCTTTTAAATTTAAATTGGTTTAATTTTTCTTGAAAATTATGAATTTAAAGGTTTGGATTACTGAAAAATACCTTCGAACAGGTATGGTTGCAGTCGAAGAGCGTTGCAGATGGTACCAGTATTCAAACTAGTTGCCGTTGTTTAGTAGGAGTTACTGGGAGTGTTCGGAGCCGAAATTAAGAGGGGAAATGGCTTCTGGGATTAAAAATAGCTTGGAAATGGTATCTGTGAGTGTTTTCTGAGAGGGTGTAGGCGTAAATGTATGTAAACAATAAGAGCTAATTCTGAAACCTTAGGTCTTATCAATAAACATGACATTAATTAGAAATTAGAATTAATGGTGGGAGTGGTTTTTGCGTTTGAAGGTGAAACCATTAGTGGTTATTGCATTTCTCCTGAGCAGTAAATGGTTTTTTTCTTTTGCAATGCGATCCAATAAAAATAAGACACGTAGCGGACGGTGGTTTGGAGAAACAAATTTTATCGCAAAATTTTTGGCCAACTTCACCCAATCACTTTTATAATGCGATATTGAATATGCACCATTGGATTTGGTTGAGCGATGCAAACGACTAAGATTCATCGAGAAGCTACGGGGAAATAAGGTGGAACCGGGTACTATGATATGCACTGTTGATTCGATAAGAGAAGATTGACGGTTTAAAATCAATGCGATAGGGAATGGTGGGGGTGGGGGAATGATTTATTAGGTTTAGTTTAGACCGTAGGATTAAAGGGACTAGAATAATCATAGGGTCGGGAACGAATGAGAGGATGCTTCATTTTCATTAATGAATTTTATGTATAAAATGATTTTACACATAGAATGGGGCAAGTTTAAATATTTAACCAAGGTTTAATCTTACGGTAAAGGGATATATATCGAGGGGAAGGGGTGAGGTTAAAATGTTAACCTGGGGTAAATTTTTTGCGGGAGAAATGATAAAACTCTTTTTCTTCATTTTTTTATACACACAATGGTAAATAAATTGCACATTTTCAATATTATGTATATTATATAGTTTCAGATTTATCAAAGGTCTAAAACTATAGGGGAGAGGGGATATTTTATTATGGATAAGTTTCATGTCAAAGGGGTAATTTCGGGATGTTTTTCAACATCTGTTTAATATCCTTGACATAAAAAGTATATAATTACAGGGTTTTGGGGATATTAAAATAAAAGGGAGCTATATTAATAGGACTAGGATAATTGATAAAGAGTTAATAAAATATGTTAAGTGTTAATATGAAAAGGGACAAAGAATACTCAAAATTCACAAATAAAACTAAGGAACCTGAAAATTAAAGAAAAGCTTCATAATCATAGCTTAATCACTTTTACTTAGAATATCATGTTTTGAAGGTTCTATGTCTTGTAAAATGGAGGAAGTTAATAAAATGGGCCTTTATGTAACATTTAAGTAAGAAAAGAGTTCCCACTTATGAAGTTAAATGGTGATGAGTGCATGAAGGGGTAAATGATGAAAATTTCTAGGATTAATATAGAAACTTAACATTTTTCAACTAATCAGTCATTGAGCCTTGGGTCTGGTCCCAATAGAAGTCAAGGAAATGCCTTGAGCCTCTTTGAATGATAGTCTAGAATATCAAATTGCTATGGAGACGGGAAGTTAGATATTTGCATTATGGTGAAAGATATTTAAAATGATGTTTCCCACCTTCTTCTACCTACCCCATCATTATCTTCTAACATTTTTTCCTTCTATTTTAATCAGGTGCATTTGAACTAGCAACCTTACAACATTTTATTCTTTTTGAAAGCAGTAAACTATCTAATTCTACACTTATTGCATCCAAGAATCCAGATTAAACTGTGGGATTATTTTATTCTCTACCTAACTAATTATTTTCATGATTAAACTGTATGAAAATTTTTTATTCTCTATCTACAACATTTGAAATTGAAAAATGACGAGTCAAGATTAAATTTTCCAACTCATCACATATTATGGTATTTATTGACACTCTGCCATAATCAACTGCAAAAGGTAAAAGTAGTGGCATTTAGACTTGCACACTTTCATGTTTTATTTATCTTTTTTCTTTTGGGGTATATTATTTTTTCTAAGTCCTTTGATTTTTCTTTTAGGACTTTTTTACCCTCTTTTTGATTTTTTGATTTTTTTGTTTTTTACAAAATATGGGAAAATAACTTGCAGAAAGCAAAGTTTGTACATATTTACAAGACTACCATCAGTCAAGTCAAAATTATGAATCCTATATTTACAGGTTACTAACAGAAGTTATGCCTTTTTGAAACAAATGTGTTGTAGATGCCAAATAGTTACGTGAAAGGTTGAAAGCTGATGATGAAGATTTTATTTTAAAAAAAAATCATCCCCCCACTCTTTTCAAACTTAATACAATAAGCTCACTTAAAAAAAATGTTGTGAAACTAGCTCCAAAAATAGAAGAAAAGAGATATCAACGCCTTAGAAATAAGCCACTGCGAGGGGGCAACCTCCAATACATTACATGAATGAACAATTCTTGGATGATACAAATTACAAAACCTCCTTTCTATATATAGGAGTCCATGGGTCCATAGTCTTAATCTTAATTGGGGCCACAATGTAATCCTAGCCGACCTAACAATAATAATTTAAGGGCACAGTAATAATAAAATGGGGGTTACAAGGGTACAATAATAACCATAAGGGGGTTACACTAACAACAATAAGGGACTATACTAGTAATATATGGACCTAACATGCCCCTCTCCTTCAAAAAAGTGTTTTCCTTGACACTTGAGTAGCTCTGGGTGCTTCTGTATAAAATTATCATCCTCCCATGTAGAATCTTCAGTGGGGAAGTTCTTCCACTTGATGAGATACTCTGAAATTGATCGATTTCGTAGTTGTCGAGTTCTTGTTTCCGTGACCGCTTCAGGTTCCAATATGATTTTTCCTTCCTCATCAAGTTGAAATATTGTTTAGCTTGGAATATTTTCACTATAACCTTCTTTAAGCATGAAACATGGCTTGGATGCACTCATGAAGAAGTAGGAAGCTCCAATTTGTATGCCATAGTACCAATCTTTTGCAACACCTTGTAAGGACCATAGTACTTTGGCGATAATTTATTATCCTTCTTATCTTGCTTGAGGGACATTTGTTTGTATGATTTTAGCCATAAAAATACCCAGTCTCCTACATCAAGACTTCTCTCAATACGATGTTGATCTGCATGTTTCATTCGATTTTGTGCCAAATTCAGGTTATCCTTTAAGAGTTGGAGAACTACTTGTTGATGCTTGATGTGATCTTCCACTGCTTGAACCTTCGATTTTTCTCTTAAAGATGATGTGATGGATGGTGGATGATATCCATAATGTGCCATAAATGGGGTCATTTTCACTGCAGTATGGAAGGAATTGTTATACCACCATTCAGCGAGAGGTAACCACTTGACCCATTGTGTTTGTTTACAAGATACAAAACAACAAAGATATCCTTCAAAACATTTATTTACTATCTCAGTTTGACCTTAGGATTGAGGATGATAAGATGAGTTATGAGCCAATTGAGTACTCAAACAAGAAAATAACTCCGTCCAAAAATTTTCAGCAAAAATGGGATCTCTTTCGATCACAATAACCCTTGGGTTTCCATGTAGCTTTTGAATTCTGTCCATAAATGTAGTAGCAATTGTACTTGCTTTAAATGGATGAGATAATGCACAAAAGTGTGCATACTTGGTAAGTCTATCAACTACCACCATGATGACACTCTTTCCTTCAAACTTAGGTAAACCTGTGATAAAATCCATCGAAATCTCCTCCCAACATTGACTTGGAATGGATAAAGGTTGTAGAACACCCGGGGTCTTAATTGTCTCGACTTTATTCTGCTGGAAAATCAAAAATTCCGCCACAAGATTTTGAATATTAGATTTAAGGCCATCCCAAAAAAATTCTTTCTTCACCATGTGGTAAGTTTTAAAAATCTTGAGTGTCCTCCTAAGGAGAAGTGTACAATTCCAAAAGAATATTTTGTTTTAGTTGGGAATTATTACAAATATATAAGCGATCTTTGTACCATAAGGAATCATTTTTCCAACTGAATGTATCAGATGTACTAGGATATTGCTACAACTTTTGAATGAGTGTCCACACTTCTTTTTCATTCCATGCATACCTTGCTTCGGTTATCTAATCTGGTTGGATAATAGAAATGGCACAAAGCAATTCTTCCACCTCTTCATTCTTTCTTGAGAGTGCATCTACAACAACGTTTAGCTTCCCTTTTTTGTAGATTATTTCAAAGTCATAACCCAACATCTTTGTGACCCATTTTTGCTGCTCTTCTAAAGATAGTCTTTGTTCCAAAAAGTGTTTAAGACTATCATGATAAATTTTTACCTTGAAGTGTCTTCCCATTAGGTAAGATCACCATTTATTTAATGCATGCAATATTGCTAACATTTCTTTCTCATAAATAGATTTTTGTAAATAATTTCTTTTGATTGGACAACTTTCAAAAGCAATGGGTCTTTCTTATTGCATTAAAACAACACCAATTCCATTTCCTAAGGGATCACATTCCACAATAAAGGTTTTTTTCAAGTCTGGCATAGCTAAGACCGATGCTAGGAACATTGACTCTTTAAGATGTTCAAAGGCCTTAGTTTCTTTAGGAGTCCATGAAAATCCTTCTTTCTTCAATAATGTTGTTAGAGGTGTTGTTATTCTCCCATCATTTTTAACAAACTTGCGATAATACCCTGTTAACCCAAGAAATCCTCACAACTTCTTTATGGTTGTGGGGACTTTCCATTCTTTAATGGCTTGAATTTTGTTAGGGTCTACCTTAACACTCTTGTGAGATACAATATGACCCAGATATTCCACCTCTTGTACTCCAAAGAAACATTTGGATGTTTTTCCATATAATTGTTTCTCCTATAATAGTTTGAGCACCCTCTCAACATGTTGAACATGATCCTTCCAAGACCTGCCGTAGATTAGTATATCATCAAAAAATACTAGCACAAATTTTCTAAGGAAGGGTTTGAAAATGGAATTCATCGAGCCTTGAAATGTAGAAGGTGCATTGGTAAGGCCAAAAGGCATGACCAAAAATTCATAATGACCCTCATGAGTTCGAAATGTTGTTTTTGGAATATCCTTAGTATTCATTCTAATTTGATGATATCCTGAATAAAGATCCAACTTGGTAAAATAAATTGCTCCATGTAATTCATCCAATAACTCACCAATCATAGGAATGGGAAATTTATCTTTAATGGTGAGCTTATTGAACTCCCTATAATCCTGACACATGTGCCATGATCCATCCTTCTTGTGTACCAATACTACAGGAGCAGAGAAATAAATTTAACTAAGTTGAATTATACCATCCTCTAACATTTCTCTAATCATACGTTCAATTTCTCTCTTTTGGACATAAGCATATCTATAAGGCCTGATGTTTGGAGGAACACTTCCTGGAATCAAATGGATAGCATGATCATGATCACGAATAGGTGGGAGTCCTTTGGGATTTTCAAAAACCCTGTAATGATTGTCCAAGACTTTTTGGAGATCTTCAGAAATAGATGATTTTGATGTTGGAAGTTCTAGTGAGCATAATTGTGCAATTACGCCTCGTTATTCTTTCTTTAGAAGTTTTGTCATTAAATTAGAGCTCATTATATTTCCCAGCCTCCCTACAATACCCCATAATTCAACTTTGTTTCCTTCTGAAAAAAATTCAAGAAAAAATCTTGAAAATTAAAAACTATCGTCCCCAAAGATTGTAACCATTGTACTCCTAGTACAAAATCAACACCTCCCATAGGAATGGAAAGAATTGGAATATTCAATACATATTCCCCCATGGTTATCTTGATATTATGGCATTCTCCAGAGCAATTTATAGTTCCTCCATTTGCAACCATCACTTGACATTCTGGTGCTGGGTATAGGAAACAATTCAATTCCCTGGCTACCTTATAATGGATAAAATTATGGGTACTACCTGAATCAATCAACACTATTACCTTTTTCTTCTTGATATGTCCTTATATCTTGAGAGTTTGAGGAGTGGTAATTTTTGCCAATGCATTACATGATATGGTTGGAATCATTTATTCCTCTTCTAGGGTTGGTTCCTAGTGTATATCCTCTTCTTGTTCATTTTCTTCTTCCTCTTCACAATCTATGTAAAATAATTTCTTCTCAGCACACTTATGACATTTAGTGTACTTTCTATCACAACTGTAGCAAAGCCCTCTTGCTCTTTTTTCTTCCAATTGTTGTGGTGTCAACCTTGTAGGTTGTGGAAATCTAGGAGTAGAAACACTTCCCTCTTTATAGAAGTGAGTGGCAGGCTTCCTTGTCACCATAATTTTACATTCAATTTTTCTTGCCAACCTGAATGCCTTCTCCAATGAATTAGGTTCCAAAATGCGAACTTCATGTTGGATTTTATCCTTTAAAGTACCGATGAAGAGATAAATCTTGTGTTCTTCTAGAATATCAGTTACCCTTATATTCAATTTTTGGAAGTCCTCAATGTGCTCCCCCACTAAACCCTTTTGTTTTAGATTTATCAATTGGCTAAAGAAGGTGTTTCTCTTTGTATCCTCATAAGTGCTATCATTTCCTCCATAAAAATTGACCAAGTGACAATTTTTTTACGGGAGAAAAGCCATATATACTGTTGGGGTTCCCATGTTTTGGCAGATTTGGAAATACCAAAAGATAAGACAACATCAAACCACTTTGGGATCCTAGGATCTAGCCCTCCTGGATCCGGAGAGGGATCTCTCCAATAAGAAAAGAATTATATATATCTTTGAAAGCTCAAAATGAGATATTAGGCTAGGTATGAAGCACAAGGGGGTTTTAGATGATTTGGTTGGTTGGTTGGTGGGTTGAGTCATGAGATCATAGACAAAGGAAGTAATGGAAGGAAAGGAGCAGAGCAGCAGGATGTTTCAGCAAAGAGGATAGGTCAAGAAAGTGCCATCCATTGGGATATGGAGTCATGAATGTTGGGTATGTGTTATATTCTTTCCACGACTAAGCACGGGGGGGTCACGGGGGGGCGGTAGCCCCCCCTGTCAGGGTCCGGGGCAGCACCCAGGTGAAATTTTTGGTTCCTTAATTTCCGCTGGGTAGTCTGCGTCCATGGTTTTGTGCATGGTTTTGCACATGGTTTTGGGGTTCGATGGTTTTCGGCCCCTGGTATTTGAGTAGATCCGGTCAAGGGAACTACGGTTATGTTCTAATCCAGGGTTAATGGATTGGGGTTTATGTATGCTTCGGCATGTATATATATGTGTTGTAACACTAAAATGAATATAATGAAAAATCAAGCTGGTCGTCCCGATTTGGGATCCAGGGGAAAAATATCTATGTTTATCTGTTTTATGTTTTATGCTCTTGCTATTGTTTATTTTCTGTTATAAGATTCGTGTGTAGATAATTTCTGTTCAGGGTTAAAAACCTACATTTGGTATCGGAGCTGTTTCGGCTTCAAGGGGACGCCTTTGTTGTTGAGGGTTTTTTGCTCGGGCCTGTGGTAGACCCTGTTCAGTGGGAGATCTGCGGGATTGATTCTTGCGGTGAAAGAAGATGGCGAGCGGCGGAAAGATAGAGATCGAGAAATTTAATGGTCAGAGTTTTGAGTTGTGGAAGCTCAAGATGGAGGATCTGCTAGTGGATAAAGATCAGTGGATCGCGGTAGATCCAGGTACTAAACCAACGGCAATGTCAGATGAAGACTGGAAGAAACTGGATCGGAAGGCTAAGAGCAAAATACGGTTGTGTGTGTCAGATTCAGTATTGTTGAATGTATCTGGGGAAGCTACGGCGAAGAATTTGTGGGAAAAACTTGGGACTTTGTACCAATCTAAGTCTCTGGTGAATAAGTTGTTTCTGCGGAAAAAGCTGTATAACCTGAGGATGAAGGATGGAGACTCGGTGACAGAGCATCTGAATGCCTTCAATACTGTGGTAAGTCAGCTGTCATCTGTTGATATTAAAATCTCAGATGAAGATAAGTGCATCAATTTGTTGTGCTCTCTACCAGACTCGTGGGACAGTCTGGTTATTGCAATAGGTAGCAATACAACTACCTTGAATTTTGATGACATTGTCTCAGCCTTGCTGTCGGAGGAAATGAGATGGAGAAATATGGAGGGTCAGAATGGAGATGCCTTATTTGTACGAGGAAGGTCCCAGAACAGAAACAAGAATAAGGTTTCGAGTGGGAGATCTAAATCTAGAGGGAGATCTAAATCTCTTGGAAATTTTGTAAAGGTGTGTTGAAAATTCTAAAAGGAAGGGCACTACAAAAAGGATTGTAGATCTAAAGCTCCTGAGAAAGGAAAGGGATCTGATGATGCTCCTTCTGCAGAAGCAAAAACCACCTCGGATGAAGGTGGGGATGTCTATTTGGCTTCTTCTTCAAATATACATGTAGATCATGAGTCATGGTTGATTGACGCGGGTGCATCCTTTCACTTCACTCGCCATAGGGAGTGGTTCTGCGAGTATGAGAAATATGATGGTAGTGATGTCTTCCTAGGGGATGATAGGAAGGCCAGAATCATCGGACGTGGAAAGGTCAAGCTGAAGCTGCAAGGTGGAAGGATTAGAACACTTCCTGGTGTTATGCATATTCCTGCATTGGCCAGAAATCTGATTTCTGTAAGCAAGATGGATGATGCAGGTGTAAAAACAGTGTTCGAGAAAGATGCCTGCAAGATGGTTCGGGGAGCACTGGTATTAATGCGGGGAGTTCGGACTGGAACTCTGTACAAGCTACAAGGTAGTACTGTTATTGATGGGTGTAATAGTTCTATGGTTCCTGAAAGTGGGACGGAAAGCCTAACTGTCTCTGGAGAAAAGACCATGCTATGGCATCAAAGGCTTGGACATATTGGAGAGAAGGGCCTTCGGATACTGCATAGAGATGGTATGGTAGAAGGTATGTCTAATTTTTCTTTGGATTTCGATTTCTGTGAACATTGTGTATATGGGAAGCAGAATCGGGTGAGTTTTCCTTCTGGTGCTAAGAGGGAAAACAAGATATTAGAACTTGTGCACAGTGATGTGTTTGGGCCTGTGTCAGTTCCATCACTGGGAAAGTCTGTGTACTATGTTTCATTCATAGATGACTTCTCGAGGAATACATGGATATATTTCTTGAGGAAGAAATCTGAAGTCTTTGACAAATTTAAAGAATTTAAGGCTCTGGTGGAAAACCAGACAGAGAAGAAGATAAAAGCGCTGAGGACAGATAATGGTGGGGAGTTCTGCAAGAAGGAATTTGAAGAGTTCTGTAAGAAGTGTGGCATAGCACGGCAGAAGACTACTCCATACACACCTCAGCAAAATGGAGTTGCAGAAAGAATGAACAGAACACTGATGGAAAAGGCAAGAAGCATGCTCAGTGGTACCGGTTTAGGACAAGAATTATGGGCAGAGGCAGTGGAGACTGCATGTTACTTAGTTAACAGATCACCTTCGTCAGCGTTGGAGGATAAGACCCCACATGAGGTATGGACTGGTAAGAAACCCTCTCTTTCACATCTAAGGGTATTTGGATGTGATGCATATGTACATGTTCCAAAGGAGAAAAGGACCAAGTTGGATAATAAATCTGAAAAGTGCATCTTTATTGGGTATAAGGATGGTTTAAAGGGTTACAAGCTTTGGAATCCAGAAACAAGGAAGGTTGTGTACAGCCAAGATGTGGCGTTTAGAGAAGTGAAAGATGTTGTTAAACATGAAGTCCTACCAAAGGAACCTGAGAAGATAGAGTTTGAGCTAAAGGAGGATGAATCAGACTCTACAACAGAAGAAGACTCAGAAGATGAAGAGCCACAAACTCCAACTTTGAGAAGATCGGTTCGGGAAAGAAGGCAACCAGAAAGGTATAGTCCATCTTCCTTTTGTTCAGGTTTTGCCTTAACTATAAATGATGATGAACCCAGAACTGTCAGGGAGGCAGTAGATTCAGAGGATGGAAAACTATGGAAGGAGGCCATGGTTGATGAAATGGCATCCTTGCACAAAAATGAGGCATGGGATTTGGTGGAGTTTCCGGCTGGAAGGAAGCCCATTGGGAGTAAATGGGTGTTTAAGAAGAAGATGAATGTAGAAGGCAAGGTGGAGAAATACAAAGCTCGGTTGGTAGCAAAAGGTTATTCCCAGGTGCCGGGAATTGATTTTGGTGATATTTTTTCTCCTATTGCCAAAGTTACTTCTATTAGATTACTTTTATATGTTGCTGCTGCATTTGATTTTGAGATAGAACAGATGGATGTGAAGACAACATTTCTTCACGGGGATCTAGAAGAGGAGATCTACATGAAGCAACTTGAAGGCTTTATGGTGAAGGGTAATAAAGAACTGGTGTGCAGGTTGAAGAAGTCTCTGTATGGGTTAAAACCGTCACCAAGGATGTGGTATCAAAAATTTGATACCTATATACGGGGACTTGGCTTCAATAGAAGCAAGGAGGATCACTGTGTTTATTTTAAATTAATTGGTGACCGTGTTATTTATTTGGTCTTGTATGTGGATGATATGTTGTTGATTGGAAATGACAAAGAAATTATCCAAGATTTGAAGACCCAACTATTCTCCAAATTTGACATGAAGGATCTGGGTGCTGCAAACTATATTTTGGGCATGGAAATTAAGAGAGATCGGGCAAAGAGGAAGCTCTGGTTAAACCAGAGGAAGTATGTCGAGACTATATTGCAGAGGTTCAATATGCAGGATAGTAAACCAGTGAATGTTCCTATTCATGTAGGTGTAAAGCTGTCTGCTGAACAGTGTCCCAAGACACAAGAAGAAGAGGAGTATATGTCCCGTGTTCCATATGCAAGTGCAGTGGGTAGCCTAATGTATGCAATGGTCTGTACTAGACCGAACATTGCACATGCAGTGGGAGTATTGAGTAGGTTTATGTCAAACCCAGGGAAGGAGCATTGGACAGCAGTGAAGCGGGTTTTGAGATATTTACGTGGCACTAGTGATTATGGCTTGTGCTACCAGGGAAGACCAGGATTGGAAAGAATGTTGGACATTCGTGGTTTTGTTGATGCAGACTGGGCTGGAGATCTGGACCAAAGAAGATCTACAAGTGGGTATATGTTTAGCCTATTTGGAGGCGCAGTCAGTTGGATGAGTAAAAGACAGTCTGTAGTGGCTCTTTCAACTACAGAGGCAGAATACATAGCAGCCACTCATGCAAGCAAGGAAGCAATTTGGTTGCAGAGATTGTGTTTAAGTATGGGGTTGGTACAACAAGCTATAAGGATAGACTGTGATAGCCAAAGTGCAATTTTCTTGGCTAAGAACCCTGCTTATCATTCAAAGACAAAGCACATTGATGTTCAATATCACTTTTTTAGAGATATGGTTGAGGCTAAAAGGGTGTTGCTGGTAAAGGTGGACACTCTGAAGAATGTTGCAGATGCATTGACGAAGTCTGTGAGCACTCAGAAGTTCTCTTGGTGTAGAGAAACAATGGGTGTTGAAGAATTGGCCCAATGACTAAGCCCTCCTATGGCCCCCCGTGGAAAGAAAACAACAAGTGGGAGAATGTTGGGTATGTGTTATATTCTTTCCACGACTAAGCACGATGGGTAGTCTACGTCCATGGTTTTGTGCATGGTTTTGCACATGTTTTTGGGGTTCGATGGTTTTCGGCCCCTGGTATTTGAGTAGATCTGGTCAAGGGAACTACGGTTATGTTCTAATCCAGGGTTAATGGATTGGGGTTTATGTATGCTTCGGCATGTATATATATGTGTTGTAACACTAAAAGGAATATAATGAAAAAATCAAGCTGGTCGTCCCGATTTGGGATCCAGGGGAAAATCTCTGTGTTTATCTGTTTTATGTTTTATGCTCTTGCTATTGTTTATTTTCTGTTATAAGATTCGTGTGTAGATAATTTTTGTTCAGGGTTAAAACCTACAATGAAAGGGGATTACTTGAACACAACTAGCCAAGGCTTTGAGAGGGAAAGTCATCTACACTAAAGGATCTTTTTAGATAGATGATGGAATGAAACATTAAGGAAAGAAGGTGAAAGAAGGAAAGTAACCCAATTTCTGTCTATAGATCAGGTCAGAGGTCATTTAACTCCAGACCTGCTTGGACATACTCGTATTCAACTATCAATGGAGGGACCAAAGGGGTAGCTTGTAGATCGGACCAGAGGTAATTTAACTCCAGATCAGCTTTAGCATGCTCCAAGAGAAAACAAAGATAAGTTTAATGGAGCCGGGGTCTGTAGATCAGATAAGGACTTTGAACCTTCAGTGCTTTGACACCAGCAAGGGATCTTAGAAAGGCTAGCTAGTCACACAAGGACCCTAGTGGACAAGGCTAACTCTAATCCCCAGTTTCCCAAATCTTCCAGCTTAAACCCAACAAGAAAAACTAGGCAGCAAACCCCGAATTCATACATCAGCTAGCAGGCAATAACATGCGCTACACTGGTCAAACCACATGAATTTACTCTTATATTCATTATCAGCAGAAAACATTAAAGGCAGGGAGAGCAGAAACATAGGGTACCTAACAAGGGTAAATGCTATGCCAATATTCTGATGCGAGCTAATAGAAAATGAGGCAGTATGAAAATGTAATAACAGTGTTAGAAAAACATCACCAATATTAATAGACCAGGATCCTGTGAAATTTTCTTGATTAATTGATGCAAAACCAGTCACATACACTGAGCTCAATGGCTAAATACAATCCAAACTTTCTCCTCCCAGCATACTACATTGCAAACTACTCTGCTACTCCCTCCCAAGACTGTTCTAACAGTCAAACTAAATCCCTCTAACAAAAATTGGCAACAACCAAACAATAACCTTTACAATATGTTCTCGGGAATTCTTATAGGAAAAGAGAATAACAATGATAGATGAATTCATTAAATGGATCTCATTAAGACAGAGTGGAGAAAGAGTTCATGCCCACTCTGCTTAATGGCAATCTGCATCACTGTAAGTAATTTTGGTATGGTCTAGGAGACTCTGCCAGACCAAGATTGACCTCTGATGTTTCTTTGGAGTCCTTTCTAGTGTTTGGTATTCTGTGCTGCCTTTTAGAATTGGTGAACTGGGTGGAAAATCTACAAGATCTCCATGCTTCATAACTGATGTCTGACAGTCGTAGAAGCTTCTGTCAGTGAAATAAATTTAAGGGGCTTGAGGAGACATGGAAACTTCTACAGGAAGGTGTCCTTTTGGAGAAACGGTGCTCTGCTGATGTATACACAGATATGACTCGTCGTTGTGCTCTTTGGTCTTCAAACTGTGCTTCTTCCTTTGAATGTGGGATCAAGCGTTAATTACATCAATAATAAGCATTAACCCCTTTTAATCCCTGTTGCCGATACGTTGGTCGATGCTGAAAATGGCCTCTTTGTGATCTGTGCACAATAAAATAAGCCTGTCACAAACCCGGGCAGTGGTGGAGAAATGCTGCGGAGGCCCATGGAGTGGTGGCACAACTGTGGAGGAATGGTGAAAAATGCGATGGAAGCGGATAAATAATGCATTATCGGAAAACCCAAAGTTTTAAGGTTTGGGAAATTTAAAAAGAAAAATGATGAAAACAAGCGAAGCAGAGCCTTTGGATGGTGGGACCCGACATGGGCGGAGGGAGATTCATTTAGGGTCATCGGATCTCAGGAGGAGATCGATGGCTACGATCCAATCGGAGGGGATAAATGGGAGGGTCAACAGTCAGATGAACGATGGTGCGATTAGTTTATGATCGTTGGATCTTGGACTAATCGGACAGTCGAGATTGGATCGGGGAAATCGAAATCGCAAAGGGCAGAAGGTGGCAGCGATTGGAAAATGAGATTGTGATTGGAGCAGGATAGCGAGGGCCGTTGGATCAACAAGGGAATCAATGGCTAGGATTATCATCGGCGGATCACAATCCGAAGGCGCAAAGGAGGGGGTGCGATGCGACTGGCGCGATGTGATAGAGTGCCAGCCATTCGATCCGGATCGGGATCTATGAAAGAGATTGAATCGGCGGGGGGAAAAGAATGGAGCGATGGGAGGGGAGCGGGATAAATCAGAACCATTGGATCTGGAGGGATGGATGGCTCAGATTGGATCAGGGTATCACAATCGGAAGGAACGAAGGAGTGGCACAGCGAAAGTTTCGATTGCGATCGGAGTGGGAGTGCGATTAGCGTTGGGCCGTAAGATCAAAGCGATAGATCAACGATGGAGATTGCGGCGGAGGTCTTATAGACCATAACCCAATCGCATCGGAAATTTTCATATAACACAGAGATGCACCCGCCCGATGGTGCAATTGCGATAAGCGCCTTGAGTCTTTGCGCCTGGTTCTGGCGCTAGTTTACATGGGGAAGTGGTTTGCGAGGCTCAGCTGAAAGGGGCTTAGGCCTATTATAAGGTAGAAAGTGGGTTTTTGCCCCCTTTTAGTGCATTTTGAGACTAGGAAAGGGTAACGGTAGGGGGGGAAAAGGGGAAAATAGGCCAAACAAAGGGTATTTGTGAGGTCAAATGGGGAGATGGGTTGATTTAGAGGGGTAAGTGGGGAATTTAGAAGGGGAACAAAAAATATGAAAACAAAGGCTTAGAGGGAATAAAATAAGAGGTGAAAGTAGGGGAAAGGAGGCCTTTGGGCATTTCTTCAGAAACAGAGAGGCTTTATAACTGGAAATCATAGTGGGGATTTATCAAAGGACAAGGGCATAAGGAGGCTTCAAGGATGATTTGTTTTAAGAGGGAAATGCATTCCTTGAAGGCTCAAAAACAATTTAGCCCCCTGTTTGCTTGTCAAAAAATTCATAGGGGTCTAACAGTGGCTCCACATGGGGATGGCTTCTTCTTGAAGGAGTCAAGAATTCAGAAAATGATCTTTGGTGTAGGCCAAATGACTGGTGCTTGACCCATCCATTTTCTTTCTTGGATCAGCCGCCACAAATCATGAAGACATCATATCAACAGTAAAATTTCTCCCAAACAACTACCTACCCACACTGTAGTCCTAACATTATTTCTTCTGGGTGTAGTTGGACTTGCAGACCCTTTACATCATCAATTTTTACAAACAGGAAAATAAACCTATTCTACTTCTACCCTTATTACTCCATGAGACCAGATTACACTGTTGGCCTTATAGTTTCTCTACCTAAACTATATTTGCTAGGATTAAACTATCTAGCAGATTTCTTCTCTACATTCTAAGACAGAAATTGAAAAAATAGTCAAGCTAGGATTAGACTGTCTGGCTTGCTAGACTTTGCAGAAATTAAAACAAATAGATACATGCTCACAAACTGAGATTTATTTCAGACCTCCTACCTACTCTACTCTAATCTGGAAATCTCTGATGCTCTAGGTGATACAATAATGCCAGTGCAGCCAGTCAAGTAGTAATAAGAAAGGATATGAGCACTGACTGTCTGTCAAAGATAACCACAAGGTGCTCTGCATGTGGTTCTTCAAAATTGAGGTCACCATCAGTAGTGACCATTCCTGGTGAATCTGGCCCTGGCGAAGGATCAATGCTGGAGAATTTGAGCTAATCAGGGCCTCCATGTATTCTGCCACAGGAT
Source organism: Pinus albicaulis (assembly GCA_034641835.2). NCBI lineage: Eukaryota > Viridiplantae > Streptophyta > Pinopsida > Pinales > Pinaceae > Pinus > Pinus albicaulis. Next base: position 33,478 of record JAXQQM020071757.1, read on the forward strand.
CAATGAACAGATGATGTACACTTTCTTATTTTAGGCCTACCATGACTGGTAGGCTGTCTTCATCCTGGGCATCTTTGACTATTGTATCTTCCACTGTGTCTTCAGTGTGGCTCTTGAAAGCGTGATCATCTTCTTCTTGTATTTCAACAGGCAATGGGATCTCTTCCCTCTTAGGGGGATGGATATTCTCGAGAAATGCTCTGGGGTCTCTGAACTGGTATGATTTCTCTTGTGAGTTCAAAAGTTCAATCTCAGCTTCATACCTTTCGACCAGCACTTCTAGAAAAACTTTCTTCAGCTCAGGATGATTATTGAATCTTGAGCTGGAACGGAAAACCTCTGGAAGGTCCTCGCTTCTAAGTTTAGCTAGTATATATGATATTCCACAACGAAACTCTTCAAGGGGACTTAGCTCAGAGTATTCCATTGGTGGGGATGATGTTGTAACATGACTGGTCTCCCAGTGGAGTCTTGTGAAAACTAGATAATCAACGGCCTACTGATCACCAGTGGAGTCTTTTATCATTTAGGAACTGTGGAGTCGCCGGGTGGAGGATTTACAATTTTACCGTCCACCACAGTGATTTACCAAATCAAGGCTGATTGGTCGTTGTTCCCCAGTGGAGTCGCCATTATGTTGGTGACGACAAAGGGACACAGACCAATTTTTGCAACTATAGACTCTCAGATTTTCCCCAGTGGAGTCGCCATTATGTTGGTGACGACAAAGGGACATAGACCAATGTTATCAGTTATAGGCTCTCAGATTTTCCCCAGCAGAGTCGCCATTATGTTGGGATTCCCATATTTTGACAAATTTGGCAATACTAAAAGATAAGACAACATCAAACCACTTTGGGATCCTAGGATCTAGCCCTCCTGGATCTGGAGAGGGATCTCTCCAATAAACAAATAATGATATATATCTTTGAAATCTACAAATGAGATATTAGGCTAGGTATGAAGCACAAGGGGATTTTAGATGATTTGGTTGGTTGGTTGGTGGGTTGAGTCATGAGATCATAGACTGAGAAAGTAATGGAAGGAAAGGAGCAAAGCAACAGGATGTTTTAGCAAAGAGGATAGGTCAAGAAAGTGCCATCCATTGGGCTATGGAGTCATGAAAGGGGATTAATTTCACACAACTAGCCAAGGCTTTCAAAGGGAAAGTCATCTACACTAAAGGATCTTTTTAGATAGATTATGGAATGGAACATTAAGGAAAGAAGGTGAAAGAAGGAAAGTAACCCAATTTTTCTCTATAGATCAGGTCAGAGGTCATTTTACTCCAGACCTGCTTGGACATACTCGTTGGCAACTTTCAATGGAGGGAAAAAAGGGGTAGCTTGTAGATCAAACCAGAGGTCATTTAACTCCAGGTCAGCTTTAGCATGCTCCAAGAGAAAACAGAGATAATTTTAACAGAGCCAGGGTCTGTAGATCAGACAAGGACTTTGAACCTTTAGTGCTTTGACACCAGCAAGGGATCTTAGAAAGGCCAGCTGGTCGCACAAGGACCCTAGTGGACAGGGCTAACTCTAATCCCCAGTTTCCCAAATCTTCCAGCTTAAACCCAACAAGAACAACTAGGCAGCAAACCCCGAATTCATACATCAGCTAGCAGGCAATAACATCTGCTACACTGGTTAAACCACACGAATTTAATCTTAGATTCACTATCAGCAGAAAACATTAAAGGCATGGAGAGCAGAAACATAGGGTACCTAACAAGGGTAAATCCTATGCCAATATTCTGATGCGAGCCAGTAGAAAATGAAACAGTATGAAAATGTAATAAAAGTGTTAGAAAAACATCACCAATAGTAATAGACCAGGATCCTATGAAATTTTCTTGATTAATTGATGCAAAACCAGTCACATACACTGAGCTCAATGGCTGAATACGATCCAAAATTTCTCCTCCCAGCCTACTACATTGCAAACTACTCTGCTACTCCCTCCCAAGACTATTCTAACAGTCAAACTAAATCCCTCTAACAGCAATCGGCAACAGCCAAACAACAACCTTTACAATATGTTCTCGGGAATTCTTATAGGAGAAGAGAATAACAATGGTAGATGATATTCATTAAATGGATCTCATTAAGATGGAGTGGTGAAAGCGTTCATGCCCACTCTGCTTAATGGAAATCTGCATCATTGTAAGTACTTTTGGTATGGTCTAGGAGACTCTGTCAAGCCAAGATTGACCTCTGATGTTTCTTTGGAGTCCTTTCTGGTGTTTGGTATTCTACGCTGCCTTCTAGAATTGGTGAACTGGGTGGAAAATCTGCAAGATCTCCATGCTTCATAACTGCTGTCTGACAGTCGTAGAAGCTTCTGTCATTGAAATACATTTAAGGGGCTTGAGGAGACATGGAGACTTCTACAGGAAGGTGTCCTTTTGGAGAAATGGTGCTCTGCTGATGTATACACAAATATGACTTGTCGTTGTGCTCTTTGGTCTTCAAACTGTGCTTCTTCCTTTGAATGCAGGATCAAGCATTAATTACATCAATAATAAGCATTAACCCCTTTTAATCCATGATGTTGATACATTGGCCGATGCTGAAAATGGCCTCTCTGTGATCTCTGCACAATCAAATAAGCCTGTCACAAACCTAGGCAGTGATAGAGAAATGCTGCGAAGGCCCGTGGAGTGATGGCGCAACTGTGGAGGAATTCTAAAAAATGTGATGGAAGCGGAGAAATAACACATTAGCGGAAAACCCAAAGTCTTAAGGTTTGGACAATTTAAAAGGAAAAATGATGAAAACAAGCGAAGCGGAGCCTTTGGATGGTGGGACCCGACATGGGCGAAGGGCGATTCATTTAGGGTCGTCGGATCTTAGGAGGAGATCGACGGCTACGATCCAATCAGAGGGGAGAAATGGGATGGTCGACAGTCCGATGAACGATGGTGCGATTAGTTTATGACCGTTGGATCTTGGACTAATCGAATGGTCAAGATTGGATTGGGGAAATCGCAATCACAAAGGGAATAAGGTGGCAGCGATTGGAAAATGCGATTGCGATTGGAGCGGGAGAGTGAGGGATGTCGGATCAACAGGGGAATCAATGGCTAGGATTATCATCGGCGGATCGCAATCGGGAGGCGCAGAGGAGGGGGTGCGATGTGATGGAGCGTCAGTCTTCCGATCCGGATCGAGATCTATGGCGGAGATTGAATCAGCGGGGGGAAAGGAATGGAGCAGGATAATCTAAACCATTGGATCTGGAGGGATAGACGGCTCAGGTTGGATCGGGGTATCACAATCGAAAGGAACGGAGCAGTGGCATAGCGAAAGTTCCGATTGTGATCGGAGTGGGAGTGCGATTAGCGCCGGGCCGTCAGATCAAAGCGATAGATCAACGATGGAGATTGCAGCGGAGCTCTTATAGACCAAAACCCAATCGCATCGGAAATTTCATATAACACAGAGATTTGCCCACCCGGCGGTGCGATTGCGATAAGTGCCTTGAGTCTTTGCGCCTGGTTCTGGCACTGGGTTACGTGGGGAAGTGGTTTGTGGGGCTCAGCTGAAAGGGGCTTAGGCCTATTATAAGGTAGAAAGTGGGTTTTTGCCCCCTTTTAGTGCATTTTGAGACTAGGAAAGGGTAACGGTAGGGGGGGAAAAAGGGGAAAATAGGCCAAACAAAGGGTATTTGTGAGGTCAAAAGGGGATATGGGTTGATTTAGAGGGGTAAGTGGGGAATTTAGAAGGGGAACAAAAAAGTTGAAAACAAAGGCTTAAAGGGAATAAAATAAGAGGGGAAAGGAGGGGAAAGGAGGCCTTTGGGAATTTCTTCACAAACAGAGAGGATTTATAACTGGAAACCGCAGTGGGGATTTATCAAAGGACAAGGGCATAAGGAGGCTTCCAGGATGATGTGTTTTAAGAGGGAAATGCATTCCTTGAAGGCTCAAAAACAATTTAGCCCCCTATTTTCTTGTCAAAAAATTCATAGGGGGCTAAAATATACCATACAAATGTATTTTGTTCTAATTGTAAAGTTGCAATGCCTACCTTTTGTTTGTTTTGCGCATTATTGAGATCAAAATATTGTTCCATCTGTAGAATCCATGTTACAGGATCCTTTCCATCAAACTTCCTCATATCCATTTTTGAATATGGTGGTTCTTCTCGCCAACATTAGAGTTTATGAAATCATGATTAACATTTATTTTGTTCTCATCATGAGTTTCCTCTACTATATTTTCACCATTAGGAAACATTTTTTGTATCAACTTTTTCAAACCTTCCATGTATGCTTTTAGATCATTCTTCATGTTTTCCATTTTTTCATCGATCTTAGCTTCCATGTCATCCATCTTAGATTCCATGCCAACTTCCATGCCATATATCTTAGCTTCCATGTCATTCTTCAAATCATCCATCTTAGATTCCACACATTTCTTCAAACCATCCATCTTAGTTTCCATGCCTTTCTTCAAAACTTTCATGTCATTTTTTGTTTCTCCTTGCGAGAGCGAAATTTGTTGCACTTGCTCTTGTAAATTTGATATGTCATGTTGCCATTATTTTTCTTCATGAGTCATAGTAGAGTCGTATAAAGGCTTAATGGGTGTTGATTTCTTTTTAAGGGCCATTTTAGAATCCAATACTGATATCTATTCTACAATATGCCCTTGGAATCAATTCAACTTGATTCTTCAAACAAGACTTATGCAATTCGGAAAAAAAAAAAAATGCACACCTTTTACTTGCTTTTGAGGAGCTCTATATTGAAGTTGAATTATATCTGTTAGCCACCCATAAATTATGTCATATCAGGTGGTGGCTAAATAATGTTGTATAGCCTTCAAGAAAAAAATTTTATTACTAAAATTGCTGATGCTTAAAGTCTTTTGATAAAATCCTATCCTTTGGATAATCGTCACTACTGTTTCCCTTCAGAACTCAGAAATCCTGCTGATTTCCAAGCCAGAATATTGTTGCAAGCACATTTTTCCCCCTTCCCTTCTTCCAAACTAATCTTAGTTTCTATCCCTCCATCTCCCATGAAAAATCCCTCATTTACATAATCTTTCCCTTTCCCCTTCATAAAAACCCGTGATAAGGTTCTAAGACCCATTCTTAGCCTTATCGAAACCCTCAAATCCCTTCAAAATCCTTGAAAAACCCTTAAAATGCATATTTTCTATGTATGGGACTTAAGCCCCCTTCGGGTTAAGTCTCTAACCCTTTCCATCCATACGCCCTGGTGCCAGAACCGGGCACTGAGCCAGTTGGGTGCTTATCCGTTTTTAATCATATCTCTCCGCCCAAAGTATAAAACCTTTGTTATTTTCCAAAACTTTGGGGTTTATTTTATTTTTATTTTCTATAGTTTCCGCCGGTCCGAGTTCTCGAGCCCCCTCCACCGTCGATCTGATATGCAGATCGACGGTGCGGAATCTATCCATCCGGTGGTCCCTACCAGTTGTACATCACTCACCGCTGCAAGAAACCACGTGGTATCCATTGCACCGCCTTTTGGGCAAGGGCGGTTTTTCCCTGATCGCCAGCGATTCCATACATCGCGTGACACGCGTTCCCTGTACTTTTTCAAAACTGCTTGCTCATCATGCATTATCTTTCGTACGCGGACGCCCAACGATATTGTTGTGCGCCATCCGATCTGGGGTGGGCCATTCAACGGCTATCGCTCATCGAAGATGCACGTGCGATAACTGGGCTCCTGGCGCGACATTCGATCAACCTCTGTCGTTAATCTGATCTGCAGATCAACGGTCCAAATTTCATCGCCCAGATTCCCTCCGTTTGACTTTCAACTTCTGCTACCCACCGTCGATCTCTGCCCGATCGATGGCTCAAATTCATTCTCCTTTTCTGCCTCCTCATTCAAGCTCGACCGTCAATCTCTGTGCGATCGATGGCTCGGATTTAATATTTTTCTGCCCATTCTACAATATCTCCAGATCAATCCTAACCGTTGGATGATGCCATCCAACAAACACGCTTCCTCCACATGCCTCCGCAGCAATAAACCTATAAATGCATGGATTTTATAATAAGTTGGTTGTTGTTTGATCACAAGCTGTAATATTGAAACACTCTGAAATCAATACATAGTCCTTTGAAGTTGAAGAACAAATTGAAGTCTTGGAGGTCTTGATGATGTTGTTGCATGCTTGTTCCTGAGAAGGCTCTATCATTGGATCCATGAGCTTGGCTGTTGGTGAAGTATTCTGAATTGTTTTATGTCTTTTCCCCTGTTTTCATTATGTTCCATAATTTCTTACTATAGTAGGATATAAAGTATTAGTCTAAGAAATGACTCCTAGAAGCACCTTAGACTTGTTCATCCTTCACTGTTTCATGTTTTCTTCTGCTGAAGTATTTTAGAGGCTTTAATCTTTCACTTTAGTCTTCATGCTTGTTTATTTCCTTAATAGTTTGAACAGTTGGTTTCAGCATGACTTATGGTTCTCCCTGCTTGTCTGCTGCCACTTAAAAACTGTTATTGAAGTCTCCCTTTGAGGTTATTTGCTTACAGTGAATCAAAGAGGTCTATTTTGATCTTGCCCTTTGTCCTCACTTAAACAGTTGGATTAAAGGTCGTTATAATTATGATCATAGATGTTTTTAAGTGTTCCCTCTTCTATGACTGTAATTATCAGTAAATATTTATGTTTTCTAAGTCCTTTAGAATAAAATATTTGAGGAAATAGGGTGTTCCCCGAATCTTAGATTTCATTTTAAAATTTGCCTTAAAACCATTATTTTCTTAAAGAATGTTTGTATAATTTATGGTTAGCCCTGTCTATCAAATATCTCTTTGTTGTTTAAATTATGTTTTCAGGTTCCCTTTGTTGAGAATTCAATTTCTCTTTCCAAAACATTAATGTTCATCCCATTCCAAAAACAAAAGGATCCTGTGGCCAAGTTAGATTTTCCCTTTGATATCCCATATCCTTTGATGAGTTCGCTATGACCTTTTCTTGACTCCATTGCCCAATGAACCAGATGTTTCTCTATTCTATGTATCTTTCCTAGACCTTTCATGTTCTGTTGTATGAATTCCATCCAACCAAACAGAAAAACACCTTGCACTTAATAACTAGTCTAAAATCAATATTATAAGCACACAAGATAAATCTTTGCAAAAAAACATTTGAGATATCCCTCTCTGAGAACAGGAGGACTAGATCCTGTAACTCTAAAGATTGGTTCTGATGTTGCCTTGTCTTTTGATTTGCCAAACTATCAAACACGGGACACCAACATAATGGCGATCATTGTGGGACCTTCTGAGTCAGTGACAATCTAAGTACTCCTTAGGACTCCAGAAATCCCTTATTTTCAAAGACTATCCAGTGATTATCAGCCACCTCATCGCCACCAACATAATGGCAATCACGGTGGGACACTGAATAAAATATTCAGAAAAAAAAACACTCACTGTCTAGCATAACATAAGTAACCTTCTTCAAACACTACCAAGCATAATGGTAATCATGATAGGACCTTTGAATCAGTGACAAACTAAGTAACCCTTAGGATTCTCATAAAGCCTTGTCAAACCTTGAAGATTTCAGTTACCAAGCCATAAGAGTAAACTCTGTACGTTTTGACACCCTAGCTAGGTGTTAGATCAGACTTAGAACACTCTCTTAACCTATAAGACCAAAATAACTCAGAAAACCCAAAACATTTCAGTTTTGCTTCATAATAAACTTGGTGGTGGACCATAAAACCTTTTACCTCCAAAAGAGCTAAAAATTCCCACTTGGCGACTCCACAATCGTAAAAAACAGACCTTAAGACTCCACTAGGAAGACCCCAAGTCTTAATAGTATCATACATCCTCAGCCAGAAGGCTTTAAGATTAAATTTTTCCTTCTTCTGAAAATATCAATTAGCCTCTTAAAGATTGTCATATTTTGTTAAAACTTTTCTTTTTTAACTAGGTCTGAAAAACATAGCATAGTGGCTCCTAGAAAGATTCATACTAGAGCCTACCCTGACCCAAACCCACTAGAAGAAGTTGAAAACCCTGAAATTATACTTAGGAAGTCTTCCAAGATAAAATTTTCAATTGTTTTCAGATCACCCTTGAGATCTAGCTCAATCCCTAAAAATCTCGCAGCCCTACACCAATCACAAGTTGACTTAAGAAATCCTTTTAAAACTAGGTTACTTGATGATATAATTCAGATAGATTCTGAGTCCTCACTTTCATCCCCAGAACAAAGTGAACAACCTGGTAATAGAGAAACCACACCACCTGATTTACATTTCCTTCTCAATTTAGGTGTCTTTCATCCAAGGTCAGCTCAACAATCTGTCCTCGGTCCATCCACTTCTACTCACCCTTTATCCACTGTTTAAACCACTACACCTCAGCCCACTGTTCCTGTCATTAATCCGCTCCTTGTAAATCCACCCCCACCACCTGTCATGGCAGCATGGTATGCTCCCCTAGTCCTTCTTGTACCATTAGTTAATATTCCATAGGAATATCAGTCCAAAATTCCATTATATGATGCTAACAATGCTATAACTACATCACAACATGTGTATAAAATGAATGACTACTTTGACAGAAACAAAATTGATGATGATTCTGTCAAGCTTAGGTTATTTGCTCAGAGCCTATGGGAAGAAGTAAGAAAATGGTTCAAAGGTTTAGCCCCCCATAGTATTAATGATCTCCAAGGCTTCCATCAAACATTCTTAAATAAATGGGAAGTAAATAAAAACCCTCTCCAAGTCCTTTCTGACTAAAAAAACCTCCATAGAAACACTAGAGAAAGTGTGCAAGCTTACTGCACTAGGTTCAATAGTGTGTATAATGCACTTTCCCCAGAACTAAAACCTCGACAGGGCTCAGCTTTAAATAAATTTCCTGAAGGGTTTGACTCTTGCATGACCTATCAGCTAAGAGAAAGAAATTTTGCAACTCTGGAAGATATGCAACACGGTGCCCTTTCTGTGGAAGTCAACTTGATGGAGAAGAGAGCAAGAATGAAAATTGAGAAGAGAGTTTCTTTTAGAGAAGAGTCCACTCCTTCTACTTCAAGCTCAAAAATGGAGAGGATGTTGGAAGAAATGATGAAAGAGATGATCATAATTAAGAGAGCACAAGCAAATCAAAATCAAACTGCTCCTTGAAATAGAAATCAGAATTATAGAAGAGAAAACAATCAAGACAAACAGAACGAGAATGACCAACAGATTAGACCTCCCTTCCAACAACACTATGTAGATCAATATGAGGAAGATAGGGAGTTGGAAAGGTTGGAAGAAGATCATGTAAACTTGATTGAATCAGATAGTGGAGATGATGTTTTCCTCACTGAGGAAGAACAAGGATTCTTCTCTCATGATCAAAATACCTATGAAGACTCTGATGACTATAGATTGGGTTTTGAAAATGCAACTATGGAAGTACATAAACAGTATGATCTTAGGAGTAAGGGAAGCATAGATAACTTAAAGGACAAGAACACTAATACTGCTATCAAGAAAAACGTCGAAACTCAGTCCAAAAATACAGCAGAGAAGACCAACACTTTGGCTAAGAAACCCGACTTAAACAAAGACAATGGGGTCCAGCCAAATATTGAACACAGTACCCCTAGCACTTCAGCTAGTGGTGCTAATAAAACTATCCCAATTACCAGTCCAAACAAGGTTCAGCAAATCAAAATTGCTGAAAAGAATTCAATTGAAAAAACAGATGCAAATATCAACAAATAAATTATTCGTTTCAGTTTTGAGGGAGAGATTGCTAAGATAAAAATTGCCATTCCCTTAGCTGAACTAGTAACCCAATAAGTGTACAAAAACCAAGTTTTGAAAGCTTTGAACCTAGGAAGTGATACTGACACTTTAAACTTGACAGATGACAAACCTGAGTTGTTGTTTGGTCTAGAAGTTGAAGGAAAATATCAAGAAGGGGTTGTCCCTCCCTTCTATGTTAGCTTGAACATACATGAGAAAATTTTACACAATGCCATGTTAGATTCAGCAGCTTCACACAATCTGATGCCCAAGGTGGCAATGGAGAGCTTAGGCTTAGAGATTACTAAACCATACAAAGATTTGTATTCTTTTGACTCAAGCCGAGTCAAATGTTTTGGTTTAATCAAAGATTTGTGTGTTACTCTAGCTCAGATCCCTGCCAAGAATCTGGTTATGGATATAGTTGTAGCTGACATTCCCCCTAAGTATGGTATGCCCTTATCAAGATCTTGGGGAGCCAAACTTCAGGGAAGCCTTCAAATGGACATGTCTTATGCCACCATCCCTGTTTTTAACCAAAATATAAGATTATACAGGGAATCTCACATGAAGTACATGGTGAGCAACATAGACAAACCAAAAAACTCTCCAATCTATTCTATTCAATCAAGTTTAGATTCATTTATCTTATATAATGAAGATGACATTACTCAACACGATAAAGAAAACATAGACCCAATCAGTTCACCACAACAATCCAATCTTCCCTTCGATCAAATTCAAAACATTGACAATCAACAGCAACAAGAAAATGAAAATAAATATGGCATACTTTGTAAAATAAATTTTGATGGATCTTGTAATAAAACAAGTGCAGGAGCAGGTGTGGATTCAAAATACAAAACAGAGCTTTTCATACAAATTGGATTTCCCATGCACTAACAATATTGCTGAGTATGAAGCACTTCTCCTAGGCTTAAAATTGCTTAAACAGTTAGAAGCCCAGAGGATATCAATCTTGGGAGATTATGAACTTATCATAAAACAAATAAAAGGAGAATACTCAGCTAAAAATCCAATACTTAGGGAATATCAAAACGTTGCCCTTGATCTATTGAAAACCTTTGAAAAGTATGAACGTATTTACATTCCAAGAGAAATGAATCATCTAGAAAATGAACTCGCTTTCAATGCCAGCAATTGTCAGACACCTGAAATAAATCAACAACTCAGTGTAAAAGTAAAACACAGACCTACTGTACCTGATAACGAAGATCATTGGCAAGTGTTTGATTCTGACAAACACATAGATGATTTCTTGAAATCAGAAAATGATTTCAGCATACCAATATCAGAAACCAACCATAAATAAAATTTCTTATATATTGAAAAAATCCCAGAAGTTGAAATGACATATATTGCTGATATAAATTACTATGAAAATCCTTTTGAAGCAGAGATAACTGACAATGCAGACCAAGAAGACTTGGAAGTTTTACAGTGAAAAAATGATAAAATTCCAAGAGGTCTAGCACCTTTAGAACACCTTTTTGATTTTAACTATGTAGCCAAAGAACCAAGAATGGAGCCTGTGGAAATGGATGTAGAAGAACATAACATAGGAAGTATAGCAGAACCTAAGATGATTAAACTGTCTAGCACTCTCTCAGCTCACATAAAATTGCAGTATATAGAGTTGTTCAAAGAGTTTAAAGATGTTTTTGCTCGGGGATACAAAGGCCTAAAATCATATGATACCAGCATCATCCAGCATAAAATCCCTTTGAAGGAAAATCAAAAGCCTTTTAAACAAAAACTAAGGAGAATAAACCCTCTTTTACTCCCTTTAGTTAAGGCAGAAATTCAAAAGATGCATGCTGCTGGAATCATAGTACCCATTAGGTTTTCAGAATGGGTATCAAACTTAGTTTCTGTTAGGAAAAAGACAGGGGAGATCAGGCTCTGTATTGACTTTAGAAATTTAAATAGAGCCTCCTTAAAAGAAAACTACCCCTTACCCAAAATGGACCATATACTTCAGAAGGTAGTTGGGTCAAAAAGGATTTCCCTCTTAGATGGGTTCTCAGGTTACAACCAGGTGTTAGTGCTCCCAAGTGATCAAATCAAAACTGCTTTTACCACACCTTGGGGCACCTTTATGTATGTCAAAATGCCTTTCGGATTAATGAATGTAGGGGCCACCTTCCAAAGGGCCATGTACATAGCCTTTTCTGAAGACATTGGCTATTTCATAATCATTTACCTTGATGACATAACCGTTTTCTCAAAAACTGATGAAGAACATTTGATTCACCTGAGAAAAGTTTTTGAGAAGTGTAGGAAATTTGGCTTATCATTGAATCCCAAGAAGACACTCTTTGGTCTCCAAGAAGGTAAACTTCTTGGTCATATAATTTTATAAGAGGGAATAAAAATAGACCCTACAAGGATAGATGGCATATTGCAGATCAACCATCCAAGGAGCCTCAAAGAATTGCGATCTTTCATCGGAAAGATAAATTTCCTGAGGAGGTTTATTCCTAATCTTGTTGAGCTATTAAAAAACATTGCAAACATGCTTAAGAAAGATGTTGGTGTAAAATGGACTTTACCAGCTAAACAATTATTCGAACTGGTCAAACAAGCGCTTACTCAAACACCAGTCTTGATTAGTCCAGATTTCACCAAAGACTTTTACATCTTTTCCTTTGCATCTGAACATACAATAGCTGCAGTTTTACTTCAAAAGAATGATTTGGGGCAAGAAAAACCAATATCTTTCTTTATTAGGGCCTTAAGAGATGCTCCTCTCAAATATAACATCATGGAGAAGCAAGCCTTAGCATTAGTAAAAGCATTAAAAGACTTTAGGGTCTATATTTTACACTCTCATATAATTTCTTTTGTCCCACATACTATTGTCAAGGACATTCTAAGTCAAGACCCTGATGGTAAAAGGGGAAAATGGATTGCAACTATTCTTGAATATGACTTAGAAATTAGGCCCACCAAACTAGTTAAGGGGCAGGGATTAGCAAAACTTATGGCTAAGTCTAACTTTCAAGCACTGGGCATAAATATGGTAGATGTGTTGGAAGAAATAGAAGAATTTGATGCTCCTTTTATTGAAGAAACATTTCTAAATTCTCCTTAGTATGCTGAAATTATTTATGTGCTTTTATATCTAAATGCCCCTCCTTCTTTGTCTAAAACTAAAGCTAGATGATTGAAACAAAAGGCTTTGAGTTTTTGCATATTGAATGGAGTATTATATTGGAAAAATGTTTTTGGAATTTTTCTCAAATGTTTACTTGAAGATGATGCAGGAAAAATCATGCATGAGTTGCACGACGGAGAATGTGGAGGAAACCTCTACTGGAAGGCTACAACAAAAAAAATTCTTAGATCTAGTCACTATTGGCCTACCCTTTTCCTAGACACTCAAAAGCTGGTCATGTCTTGCCATCAGTGTCAAATCTTTGATGGAAAAAGAAAACTCCTTCCCTTACCTTTACATACTATAAGAGTTGAGGCACCTTTTCAACAATGGGGCCTGGACTTCATTGGGGAAATTCATCCATCCTCCTCAGCTCAGCATTAGTGGATCCTCATAACCACTAAATAATTTACCAAGTGGATGGAATCTATACCCTCCAGAAATGCTAATGAATCTATCATTATCAAGTTCCTTGAAACAAATATCCTATCTAGATTTGGTTGTCCTAGAAAAATCATAACAGACAATGCTGCTGCTTTGAAATCTAAGAAAATGGTTGATTTCTATTACAAATACCACATAACCTTGGGCCATTCCACTGCTTACTATCCCCAAGGAAATGGATTAGCTGAATCTTCCAACAAGAGCCTCATCAATATCATTAAAAAGCTATTGGAAGAAAATCAAAAATCGTGGCACAGTAAACTGGTTCATGCTTTATGGGCTGATAGGCTAACTACAAATAAATCAATAAACATGTCCCCTTATCATCTATTCTACGACATGGATGCAGTCTTTCCCACCTCATTGGGAGTGCCAGTCATGAAGCTCCTTCAAGAAGTGCAGACTGAAGAGAATGATATGCAGAGAAGGATCAACCAAAAAATCCATTTACAACAGACCAGAGAAGAAGTTTATGAGAAAACATAGTTAGTCCAAGAAAAAATGAAGAAACTATTTGATAAGAGGACTAAGGAAAAAAATTTCCAAATTGGAAATGTTGTTCTTAAATTGGATTCAAGAAGAGAAGAGAAGGGAAAACATGGCAAGTTTTAGAACTTGTGGAAAGGGCCTTATATTGTTCATGCTGAGAGGGGTCGCAATGCATTTTTATTGAAATAATTGAATGGAGAAGATCTATATGGAGGTCCTGTCAATGGTAGGATGCTCAAGCATTACTTTTGCCAAGAATCTTAAGTTTCAAAGGATTTTATTTTTCATTGTAAATATCATAGTCTAACCATTGCATTCAAAGTTAGAAAAATAAAAAATACAAAAACAAAGAAAGAAAGAAAAGAGGGCAGATTGTAAAAACAATAAAGGTATAGCCCCATACCAAAAAAGAGAAACAAATCTGAAAGTGTGCAAGCTTAAATGCTACTCCTGAGTAACACACTTATAGTTAGTCAAATAGTTTAATCTTGACTAATTAGCTTTAAATTTTCTGCTGATAGGATAGTAAATTCGATTTGCCAAACTGTTTAAACTTGGCTTATCAGTACATAGTTTAGGTTAGAAATTAAAGGTTCGAACATGCTCAAAATCTGAACCTAAAAGTTTCAAAGAGAAAATGACTCAAATCTGTTTCAAATTCTTAGTCAAAAGATGTAAAATCTGTTTCTAATGAGATTAAAACCTGAACCAGAAGAAAAGCAAAGATAGCTCAAAACAAAGATCAAAATAGAGCTGTAAAAAGAGAAGGTAGTACTTTAAACTTTCAGATCTTAAGCCTTCCATTTTGATTTAATTTTTCTGTAGAATAAATGTCTATGTGCATCTTGTCTTTTATGCCATAGACCAGCATCAAGTTAGACTGTCCAATCCTAACTTGAATTCTTTTTCAATTTCTGTTGTAGAATTTAGAAAATAAAAATCTATTGGACAGTTTAATCCCAACAGATGATAGAATAGGTAGAGAAGCATCTGAACTCAACTGCTTAACCTGATTTCAGGGAGAAATAAGTAGTAGAATTAGATTAGTTTTATGCTTTCAAAAGAATAAAATGTTGTGAAAAGATTTTTCCAATCCAAGTGCACTCTAATGAAGAGAAAATGTTAGATCAGTAGGATTGGGTAGGTAGAAATCTTGTTGATGAAAGAACCATTATTTTTATGACTGCTAATAAGTTTCAAAGAAAAATAAGATCATCCATAGAGAGGAAGGAAACCCAATGGAGGAGGCAATTGATCAGCCTCCCAGAGAAAGCAAGTCTGAAATTCTTGATGCCTTCAAAAAGGCACCATCCCCAAGTGGAGCCACTGTTAGCCACCCATAAATTCTGTCATATCAGGTGGTGGCTAAATAATGTTGGATAGCCTTCAAGAAACAATTTTATTACTAAAATTTCTAATGCTTAAATTCATTTGTTAATATCCTATCCTTTGGATAATCGTAACTACTGTTTCCCTTCAGAACTCAGAAATCCTACTGATTTCCAAGCCAGAATACTGTTGCAAGCACATTTTCCCCCCTTCCCTTCTTCCAAACTAATCTCAGTTTCTATCCCTCCATCTCCCATGAAAAATCCCTCATTTACATAATCTTTCCCTTTCCCCTTCATAAAAACTCGTGATAAGGTTCTAAGACCCCTTCTTAGCCTTATCGAAAGCCTCAAATCCCTTCAAAATCCTTGAAAAACCCTTAAAATGCATATTTTCTATGTATGGGACTTAAGCCCCCTTTGGGTTAAGTCTCTAACCATTTCCGTCCATACGCCCTGGTGCCAGAACTGGGCGCTGAGCCAATTGGGCGCTTATCCATTTTTAATCATATCTCTCCGCCCAAAGTATAAAACCTTTGTTATTTTCCAAAACTTTGGGTTTTATTTTATTTTTATTTTCTATAGTTTCCACCAGTCCGAGTTCTCAAGCCCCCTCCACCGTCGATCTAATATGCAGACCGACGGTGTGGAATCTATTCATCCGGTGGTCCCCGCCAGCTGGACATCATTCACTGCTGCAAGAAACCACGTGGTATCCATCGCACCACCTTTTGGGCAATGGCGGTTTTTCCCCGATTGCCAGCGATTCCATACATCGCGTGACACGCGTCCCCTGTACTTTTTCAAAACTGCTTGCTCATCACACATTATCTTTCATACGTGGATGCCCAGCGATATTTCCATGCACCGTTCGATCTGGGGCGGGCCATCCAACGGCTATTACTCGTCGAAGATGCATGCACAATAACCGGGCTCCCAGCGCAACATTCGATCAACCTTTGCCGTCGATCTGATCTGCAGATCGACGGTCCAAATTTCATTGCCCAGATTCCCTTCGTTTGACTTTCAACTTCCACTCCCCAACGTCGATCTCTGCACGATCGACGGCTCAGATTCATTCTCCTTTTCTGCCTCCTCGTTCAATCTCGATCGTCGATCTCTCCGCGATCAACGGCTCAGATTTAATATTTTTCCACCCATTCTATGATCTCTCCAGATCAATCCTGACCATTGGATGATGCCATCCAACGACCACGCTTCCTCCATATGCCTCCGTAGCAATAAACCTATAAATGCATGGAATTTATAATAAGTTGGTTGTTGTTTAATCACAAGCTGTAATATTGAAACTCTCTGAAATCAATACATAGTCCTTTGAAGTTGAAGAACAAATTGAAGTCTTGGAGGTCTTGATGATGTTGTTGCATGCTTGCTCCTGAGAAGGCTCTATCATTGGATCCATGAGCTTGGCTGTTGGTGAAGTATTCTGAACTGTTTTATGTTTTTTCCCCTGTTTTCATTATGTTCCATAATTTCTTACTATAGTAGGATAGAAAGTATTAGGCTAATAAATGACTCCTAGAAGCACCTTAGACCTGTTCATCCTTCACTGTTTCATGTTTTCTTCTACTGAAGTATTTTAGAGGCTTTAATCTTTCACTTTAGCCTTCATGCTTGTTTATTTCCTTAATAGTTTGAACAGTTAGTTTTAGCATGACTTATGGTTCTCCTTGCTTGTCTGCTGCCACTTAAAAACTGTTATTGAAGGCTCCCTTTGAAGTTCTTTGATTACAGTGAATCAAAGAGGTCTGTTTTGATCTTTCCCTTTGTCCTCACTTAAACAGTTGGCTTAAAGGTCGTTATAATTATGATCATAGATGTTTTTAGGTGTTCCCTCTTCTATGATTGTAATTATCATTAAATATTTTATGTTTTCTAAGTCCTTTAGAATAAAATATTTGAGGAAATAGGGTGTTCCCCGAATCTTAGATTTCATTTTAAAATTTTTCTGGAAGCCATTATTTGCTTAAAGAATATTTGTAGAATTTATGGTTAGCCTTATCTATCAAATATCTCTTTATTGTTTAAATTATGTTTTCAGGTTCCCTTTGTTGAGAATTCAATTTCTCTTTCCAAAACATTAATGCTCATCCCATTCCAAAAACAAAAGGATCCTGTGGCCAAGTTAGATTTTCCCTTTGATATCCCATATCCTTTGATGAGTTTTCTATGACCTTTTCTTGACTCCATTGCCCAATGAACCAGATGTTTCTCTATTCTATGTATCTTTCCTAGACCTTTCATGTTCTGTTGTATCAATTCCATCCAACCAAACAAAAAACACCTTGCACTTAATAACTAGTCTAAAATCAATATTATAAGCACACAATATAAATATTTGTAAACAAAAATTTGAGAAATCCCTCTCTGAGAACATGAGGACTAGATCCTGTAACCTCTAAAGGATTTAGTTGCGATGTTACCTTGTCTTTGATTTTCCAAACTGTCAAACACGGGACAACATTGACACCTAATCCCACATGGATGGGTGTGCGTATTCAATATTGTATATTAATTAATATTAAAGACAGTGATGTAGATGGATGGTTTTTTGTTTGAACATGATGTCGGAGTAGATGGTACTTTTTGTTGATGTGCTTTGTTACGATCTGTTGAACTTTGGGTTCTTGGCCAACATTGTAGGGGTATTTGTCGATCATGAGTGGTGTAAAATAAATTTGTTTCATGCAAATCTTCCCAGGAATTTTAGGAGCCACACAATTTCCTTTGTTGCTTAAATTTCTTGCCTTACATGTTGCCTCGGTGGTGGGTCTGGGCGGCATTTGCGTGATCTCCATGAGACGACTCTGATCCAAGACTCATGGTGTAACACCGCGTGAACACCCACTGTTTCTTTGTTGCCATCAAGTACGGATCAAAGTATCAGATCAAGTTGAGTACGCTTCACCGGCAACATGTTTGAGTCCAGTCTTGAGTCACTTAAATTTGCCAGCATCTTTTTGCGACGGACAGCCTCCTTCACAAGGTTTTTGCATAGACCTTGAGAGGTTTCTCAGCAATGAAATGTCGAGTCTAGTGGTAGTCGGTGAATATGGAAAGCTTCCTACAAAATTTTGTCTATACTTAGTTGCATCCTCAAATTCCTTCACTTGATAGATGTGAGCTTCAGTTTCCCACATTGGAGTGGTTAAGGGTTCACAGTCATCCATGCCAAACTTGTTCAAGAGATCTCCAATGTACTTCTTTTGAGAAAAAATATGAATTTAGGATGTTGGATGCCAATACTAAATAGTAATGAACATGACCCAAATCGATCATTTAAACCTTTCTTCAACTCTTTCTTCATGGATGTGATATAGCTCTCATTGTTTCTGTTATTAAAAGATCATCTACACCTTATACCACAAGATATACAGTGTTTTCCAACTTTCTTATGACAAGTTGCATCGTAGAATCAAAATGTTTGATCAAAGTTTTAGAAGATGCTCGTGTTCTCATACCGGGCTTGTGGTCAACGCTGAGCCGTACAAGGATTCCTGTTGCAAACTTTGTGTTCGACCCTTTATCACAAATCCTTCGGTGGGACATATAAACTTTCTCCTTTTAGATCTCCATTAAAAGAAGGTTGTTTTACATCCATCGATGGACTTTCATCCATTAAATTTCTTGGAAGCAAAGTCAGGATGGTGGTCCATTTTAACGTGGGAGAAAAAGTTTCTTCATAATCGACTCCTTCTTTTTGTGCGAATCCTTTGCCACAAGCGGCAGCAATGGCACTAAATGGAAACCATCTGCTTTGTACTTGTTCTTGTAGGCCCCACTTCTGACTAATTGGTTTCGTTCCGAAGGCGGATCCTTGACTTCCAAGTTCCATTCTTTATCAAGGCATCGTACTCCTTACGCATCGCTTCTTTTTTCCATTCATCATGAGAACGTCTTGCTGAGGAAGTTTGGTTCATGATATGTAGACAAAATCAATTCTTTGGATGTCAGCAATATCCATATCAACGATCAATTATCTACATCACCTTCGATTTGTGCAGTCAGACTGTGACCTGTTTTCCAACCTCATCGGGACAGACTCTCGGTGTCTTTGTCAATACATTTGGAGGACATGAGTATTTGGTAGTGTTGAGCGAGTTAGGATTGATTTCAGATTCAATCTCCCAATTCGTCGATCACGTCATCCAATGTGTCATCCATGGTTGTTTCTTCCATGTGGGGGAGAGAGTGCTTGGGGACATGATTCAGAGTTTGATTCAATATCGGGTCCCCAGCAGATGTGGAATCATTATCAAATTCTTGGAAGGACTTTGCATGTGTGAATCTATCCAGGGCGATCAAGTTGCAGCTCAGCTTAACCTTGTCACTCTTGGAAGATTAAAAATATGACATCTCTTGCTATCACAAACTGTATTTTCTTCATCATGGAGACGATATCCTTTGAAGTGTGGTGTGCCCAGAAGAATACCTTTCTTCTTCTAGCATAATTTTGTTCCTTTGACCCTTGGGTATCAGGGCATAAACGGTGGACCCAAAGACCCTGATAGCACTAGAAGGTACTTGTGTACCACATTTCAAAGAGTTTGTTTCTAATTGAGCTTGAAGGACACCTATTCTTTATGTAAACAACACATAGAAGCCCATCAGCCCAAAACATCAATTTTACATTCTTAAAAATAACGACGGACCATGTTTAAATGGTTACATTCATTCTTTAAACTGCCCAATTTACTTGTTGTGGATTATATAGCACGTTCTTTGATGTTTGATTCCATGTTATTGTGAAGATATTTTCCAAATTAGTTTGAAGTGTATTCTTTTAGTGCTCCAGTCACATTGAAACCAGTATGTGTTTGTGCATCATTTTCAGTCACATAAAAACAGAAATTCTTGAAAGTTTGAAAAGCATCGAGACTTATTCTTGATAAGTAAATCCAACACATTACGGTGATCATCGATAAAAAATGTCATCATGTGTTTAACCATTAGAAGCAATAGGCATAGGGCCCACTCAAAATACAAAGAGATGAACAAATTTAAGTTTTCTATGCTCTAAGTGTGATCATAGGAAAATGGCTATTTCTTTATGCTTTCCTGATACAAAGCATCACATTCCTTCGTTTCTAGGAATTGTAGTTAGTCCATCAACACCATTTTCTTGACAAACGAAAATTTGTCATAGTTTAAGTGTCCAAATCTAGCATGCCATAAAAGACTTGATGGAAATGTACCTTCATCATGATGTAGGCAGATAGGGTTGAGCATGAGATGAGAACCTTTCGGCTTAAAGTCTCCTTCTTCTTCCCTCATGGCAGTGAGTGATATGATGCTTTTACATGGTCTTGCCTTACCACCTCTAAAACAAGTGAATTGAGTGTCCTTTAACTGCCGGTTCGACCGAGGTAGTAAGTTTCTCTTCAACCTCAAGGAGGGTATAGAACCTCATGCAGGATATGATGGGAAAGTGGTGATTTAAGCACTGAATTGTGCAAACCACAGTGGCTTGAGTTTATGGATTATCACCAAATATGTGCTCCATCAACATGATGAATTCTTTAAAAATCTTTTAAATGTCATGTGACATGTTGTCTGAATCATGGCAAGTCATCTCTGTGAGTAAATGAAACAATAATGATTCAGTTCCTCCATTGTTGTGTGCTAGAATAAGATGGTAGTTGGTGGTTTATCTTTGTCATTAGTTTTACCTACGTCTTGTTGTTTCTGTAACTGAGCTTTAGATTATCTGCCCCCTTTCTGCAAAGTTTCTTCTTAGTATTACCTTCTCTTCTCTGGATAGACCTAGAAGGCATGTCTCTGCATATCTCTGTGCCAAGTAGAAGCCTCTTTAGAAGATGAAGGAGGCCATCATCTTCTTTTGAAGAGGAGAAAAACATTTGGAAAAAAAAATCTTACGAGGAAAATTTATCTGTTTTAAAAAACTTTCAACTCTTGAAATGCTCTAATTAAAGGGCAAAAAAATGTGGAAAAATACTCCCAGTTTAAAAACTCTCTAAAAATGAATTTAAAAACACTAAGCTCTACACTGCAGCCAAATTCCCGTTTCAAAAAATATACATATTTTTTTGTTTTTGTTGGAGAAAAATTTGTACAGGTAGCAGTTTATGAAATGGGAAGGTGGTAGCCATAATGGAGGTACGGTATTATGAATATGAATAGAGGCGAGTGAAAAGGGAATGGCGGGATTTAAAAGGAAGTGGAATGGCGGTATGAAGTGGTACAGTGCTTCTGTGAAAGGGAGAAGCGGGATTTAAAAGGAGTGGAATGAATGTAATGACAACATATAAAAAAGGTGTGCAAATGATGAATGGACACACATATAAATGATGTGCCAAAGACACACATATATAAACGGGAGAAATATATATATGAAGCGATATAATGTATGGCGCGCATGTTACTATAAACGATATAATGTATGGCGGCATGTTATAAACGATATTGCAAAGACACACATATATATAGCGTATTTATCAAAACGGTGGTACATCGAACACACACGAGCGGTATAATACCGAGTGTTCATTTAAAACAGGCGTTTTACATATATTTTATATATTAATCGATAAGCCGAGCGTTCAAAAACGACGTTCTTCCTTGGCATTTATATATACAATGGACGATTAAACAATAAAACCGACATTTGGTTGAATGGGCTTGACGTTGGAATGGGCGAGAACTCAGGGTGTGATTGAGAGAGGCGTTGGGAGGCGAGTATAGCGTAGAGCGAGTGCGTAGGGTGAGGTAGTGTGTATAGGCTTGTGTGTTGAAGAGTGGGCCTTCTCCCGGTGTGTTGAGACGGCGTTGAGGTGTGCGGAGTCGAATACGAGCGTTGAAGACGTGGTGTGAGCGGAGGCGGTGTGTTGTCTGACCGGAGATGAAACCGGGAGAAGCGGCGTTATGTAAGCGTTGCGAGGAAGGGAATGGAGGGCGTTATCGCATTAATGGTATGGAATGAGGGCGTTGAAGCAGATGGTGGAGCACGTAGGGATTTTGAAATATCGACGGCGGCTGGAGTGAGGGAAGTGTGAGTGCGGAGAGGGAGAGTGTTGGGTATTGCGAGGAGAGTGAAGTGAGGGGGCGAAGGAGAAGGAAGGCGTTGGGTAGGTGAGTCGATGGAGAAGGAGGAGGCCCAAAGCCCCGTTACAAATTCCCACCGAAATGGATGCGGTGTGAGAGGGAGCACATGAGTTTGTAGAATGACGGAAGGAGCACATGAGTCTTCGGGAGGGCGCGAGGCTGGAGGCGCAAGTTTGGGAAACTACTGAGAAAAAAATGCGAACGCGAGTCAGCAATTAAGAACGTAAAAAACTATTAATAAAAATTAGTGAAGCGAAAGGAGAGGTTACACGAGAGCGAGAAATGTAATGGTGGGTAGCTTGATACCATGTCAAACGAGGGTAACTCCTCAAAAATCGGAAATGTGTACTGGTAGGAAGGATGCACATGGATTTATGTATGGAGGTGAGGCTATTGGGATTCATCTCCCAAGCTGACTCTTCTGCCTTCTTCATATTTCCTAATATTAATTAATATACAATATTAAATATACACCCATCCATAAGTTGATGTCAGAACTGTCGTCCACATCTCTCTCTTCATTGTTTCCCTTAGATTGTTTGAGCAATTGAAAATCCCAACAATACGTAAGCGGTCTATGTGCGTGCGTGGTAGTCGAACTACGTTTTAATAGTGGTGAAAATTCACTTCGAAATTAAACTTGTTTGTTGGTAATTAAAATCCGCAGTAGTTAGACCCTAAGTTATTGGATACGAAAAAGGGATAGAGTAACCCCGAATCAACTTTGGTCGATCAGCATTTAAGCGAAGTGGATTTGTGAAAACAAGCAGCCATGTCATGCTTTAACTTTGTGGAGTAAGTGGTATTTCCATTTGGAAGTGATTCCATAGAGCAGGCAACCATGGCTAAGGCGGACTTCAGCCTGCTTTTAGCGCGCCATCGCACATTAAGTTATTTGAGGAGCGGTACGAATGTGGCGAGCCGCCGTGGATGGGAAGCCCATTGAACGGTGGTCGCATTCGGAAGTAGCATGAAGGATAATCCAGGGTATGGTATATGTATTTAATTGAATTAACGATTGTATGTGTGGGCCGGAGTATATTAAAGTGTTCTTTGCAAAGATTATTTGGGTTGACTAATATAAGTTGGGAAGTTAAGGTTGTAAGGTATGAGGGCGGTTTTCGTTTATCACAAAGTTATATGTGGAGAATTAAAGTCCCGAAAATATATTTAATTTTTAAGTTTGCTGAATATATTTATTTGTAAATTTCTTCGATTGATAAATAAAATTACGAGAAATGAGGGAGACTACATGGCACCTACGAGAGGTTAAGACAAGGAAAGGGCGACGAGCTACAATTGTGAACCGACTCTCAGGGAGATGACTTTCAATTCTAGCAAGTCTCCTTTTCCTTGAGAAAATCAATTTTGTACATTAGTTACGCAGTTCGCCCAATAGTCGGGCCTTTGCGAGGATGATCGAGAAGAATACGGATTTCAAATGGAATCTAGAGAAAAGACTTGAACAAAATCAAGCATGCTATAGCTGAAGCACCATCCTCAAAGTCGGTTGCGGAAACTTTTATCTGTATACTTTCACTTCGGATTCATCGCACGTGTCCTCACGCAGATGAAAATAATGATGAGCAGGCTATATCCTTCATGAGTCTTGGTTTACGGGGAAATTTGAATTGAATTACCTTGAAATCGAGAAGCGAACATGCGGTCTACAAATCGGTCAAGCATTTCGAGCCATACATCTTGAAAAATCATGTCACGATTTTCGTCCCCCACCCCGGTACAATCGCTCACTACTCGTGCAGCGGGAGCTAAGAGTGAGAGATGAGGCAGCGGTGGCATGTCTTCAAAAATTATGACTTAGAGTTTAAACTAGCACACACTATCGAGGACGGGACTGCGTAGAGCGTACGAGGGCAAGCTCACACGAGTTGAAGAAGCGTGTTGGGAACAAGAAATCGACATGTATCGAGTGATCATGCACATCGGCCAAGGAAGAAACCACTGGCAGTGCCTAACGATTTGGGATATTTGAACCCTTGGCATCTTCCAAGACCTGGCACCGGGCGCCGTGATACACTGATAGGCAAAGGCATCTTACCGTTGGTCAGGTAAGCTTTCCAAGAAACATCACGGTGGAGTTGATGTGACATGGAACATGATGGGCTGCAGACATCATGACCAAACTGCACAACGGACCAGCTGGAGGGGGACATTTTGCGGGCGATACCGCCCGCCTGAGATAATGCGCGCGGGATACTATTGGCCAACCCTTTAAGAGATGGTAATAATAAATTACTCAATATAGGAAGTTTGAAAATAGGAAGCATGGCTAGCCGCTCCCCTATAGTCGGTGGCGATGGAGGAACCCTTTCAACGGGGGGGTTTGGACGTGATTGGAAAAATCTACCTCACTCCTCCAAAACAACTGTAAAATATATTCTCACTATGCAGATTATTTCACAAGGTGGAATTCGAAGAAAGCGGTACTGTGGAAGTAAATGATCGAAAGTCGTTGTCCTCATTCTATCATCGCCGAGTTTGGCACTCTATGCACTTGTGGTTTTTGATAAATACTGACTTACTTTCATCTTTCATTCATATGATTTTTCTCACAGAAAATGGTAATTTTCTTAAACATTACACAGTGTATCCCCGAACGGGTTAATAAGTCAACTAATAAAATCTTATCCACATCATTAAAGAAGACTATAACATACACCATGGTAGCACCAACACCTTTCACAACGCTCTTTGGGGTACATTGTGTCACACCAAATCTCAGGTCGACACCTCCCGTGGCACTGCTGGAAAATAAGCGATTCCTTTTACTCCACCTTATCTCTCCCTACCCTTAGTTTTCCCAAAAATCCACCGTGCCCCACCCTTGCGGACTTCCAGGATCAGCACACTGCGAAGTTGGGAAGAGAGGAAAAAAACAGGGAAAAGGTTGCCATCAACCCAGTAGGATCAAGATGGTTTGGTAAAAAATGCGAGAATAAAAATTTGAGTAGGAGAGCTAGTCCTTAAGTGGGACAGCTCATGAAGAGAGAAACATTCCAATTCCCAATCTGTGACAAAGGTCATTCCGGGTCGAGAGAAATTGGGTTCCCACACGTTTAAGGCTAACTCTTGAGGGAAAGTCGAGGTCCTCCCACAGTGGCAGGGCACAGCCTCCAATGTTAACTGTAGTAGCCCTCGAGAGGCTGTCTATCCTGTACCATAATTTGCGCTCTTATTTTCGTTTGTCAAAAAAAAAAAAAATTTTAAAGGCGAAAGGCCTTATAAGACCACGCAATTGGCTGCTTGCACCGGAGTTCTATGCGATGGAAGCCTTTCTTGAAAGACACAAAGGTGGCGAAAGCTTGCTGTGGCGGCACCAAAGGTAATGATTACAACTCAGCCACCAAGCGTGGGTAGCTCACCCTAGCAAGTTTGAAAGGGTGTGTATGCTTGATGAAAGTTCGATACAACGGTGACTAGATTGAAAGAGAACATAGTTAACTTCGGTAATAACGAGACATTAAGGAAACACAAAGTTTTCATATCGGACTAGGAACAAGCACCTGCGCAGGTAAAATAAGTCGGGATCCTCATCAGCCCGGGGCAAAGGTTGCCCTCTCAAGCCAGGATGCCAAAGGAGCACACATCTAAATAAGTGCCTTGAAGGCACATTCGAAATAAATTACAGCAACACCACAAATAAAGGTAAAGAGATTAAGAGAGAAAAGGCTTCCTACGCAGGGCTGTGATGTGGCGACTCTGTAGGTGCCGGCCACGCTTGTTGGCGGCGAACAACGTTCATGACTCCTAGGCGGTGACTGGCAGGACGCAGGTTAGCAGACAAGCGGAGCAACACGATGAGGAAAAATAATAATCTGCGGACCACCGTGGCCACACAATTTCTCAGCCTTTTGATGCAGGCACAAGAAACGTGGAGAGCACAGTTGTGACACCTAAGCAGACTAGGCTGGCCAAGCAACCTCGCAAGGTGCAGAAAGCAGGCCAGTGGGAACAAAATTGAAAATAATAACCGCTAAGTGAAGTCCTCCCTCCCCCACGGGGAGAAAACCATCGGAAGAAAGACTATGGAGATTCAGCCAGGTAGATTACTGACTGTAGCCTCTGGGAAACCACTCAAAAAATCCACACTTTAAATTTTTGGAGCCCATGAGCATAAAGAAAAGGATTAAGTTAAGATCCGGGGGGGGGGGGGGAGGGTGGTCATTTTGATGTGATTTCTAAATTTTCAGGAAAATATGATCCACTTTGTTCCCAGAGAATATAGTCATGAGAGTCATGGTGTGAAATTGCTTTCATAGACCAGCACTTGTGATGTGACCTACGACCTTTCTTCAACAAACTTTTCCACCTTTGTCAAATGGCACTTCATCTGAGCAATATATTACCCAAAATTTAAAGATGGTTTTAACTGCGAACACTAATGGTAATTTGTAAATGCTATAACAAACTAATATATCATCGTTTCCCACTACTTCCCTTGCCCCGATCAACTTGGAGAAGCATATCAAGCGACGAGGAGATACGATGTCAATTCCTTTAAGGTCGTTAGATTAGGAGAAAAGGAGGTAGCATTTCCAGAAAAATTGCAATCTAATTTCAAACTTTCCAAATCGGTGAGTGAGTCTCCAGCTAGCATTGCTTATTCATTCTATAGTTCATCATCATCAATTCTTCTTCCAAGTGCCCACGATATGTGATTAAGAGAGAGCGTACCTCTGATTTTCTATAACAAGGTTCAAACTTAA
The DNA here is from genome assembly GCA_034641835.2 of Pinus albicaulis. Lineage (NCBI taxonomy): Eukaryota > Viridiplantae > Streptophyta > Pinopsida > Pinales > Pinaceae > Pinus > Pinus albicaulis. The sequence goes on from JAXQQM020071757.1 coordinate 60,479, forward strand.
GGGTATTGACATTTCCATGTATTATGGTATAGAGGGTCAGTGTGGAAGCATAGGTGCTAATCCAGAGATGGCTAAGTGCTATTCATTTCTAGATTATGACAACATTTATAACACGGAGCATGGTTTCTGGTTCTTGTGTTGAAGATTTGATACGCTAACGAAAGGAGAGGTGGTAGCAATTTTCAAACTCTAGGACTTAGATAAATGGATATGCTACGAGATTTGTTATATTCAGGAAGAATCTAGCAACGACTCATTCTTGTTTGTAGTCTCTAATGTTTAGTAGGATGAAATAATTTATACAATATTAAGGATGCAATCTTGATCTAGTCAAGGTAAGACCGAGTGATAATACACTTTTGAATACAAATATATGACCATTTAAAGACAACTTGTCATTAAACTTTCTCTCTCTCCCACAAAGTTGTTTCCAATTGGCTCCCCTCACAGTTACCACTTCTTGCCCCTGGTACCTTTCCTCGACCTTTAATTACCCCACATCTTGGCCATTGTTTCATTTGAGACTTAGAGCTTCCCCCTTTTGGCTACATTGCCACCTTGTATAACCTTATCCTTGTTCCCATCCGGACTCTGCGCTTGTATCTTGCTCCAAAATCTCTCCCTTACTCTGTCTGCTTCCTTCCTTATAATTTCAGTTAAATACTTCCACGTGGTGCCGCCCAAAACCGAGAAGGCGCGGCGGCGACCCATGCGACCACACGGCCCCGGTCGTTGAGTTGCGAGTCAAAATCGCCCTTCAATCTCGTTTTCTCGCGACTTCGCACGACGCCAGCGACATGGAGAGCCCGGTCGCAGGTTCTGGTCCGCTCTCCCATCGATTTTCTAGAATTTGGAACCGGGCACCAGCACAGTCGCCAAGGTTGTCAAATACTTCTTTAGTCGGTTGCACTTGGTGACTGACATTCTCCATGACACATTATGAGGCCTTAAATCCTGAAAATATTCGAAGAACATAAACATGTGGCCTTTGCGACCACGGCCAATCACGGGTCACTAGTCAGCTACTTTGTGTCCTAGTTGAAATGATTAATAGTTGTACCTAGGTTTGTTATTATCTGGCATCTTTCTTATCTGGGGACTCTTTCTTGAACATGACGGGTGAATTCGAAAACGATTTAGAGTGTATCCATGTACCTTCATATTCAATCAACATGGGACCTCTGGTATACCGAGGAAAAAGGACAAGAGCACGAAGCGGAAGGACATGAAGATGGATATACCAATGTCCACTTGGAGTCTACGAAAGATACTACATTTTCAAGGGGATAGCATGTGTTGCGTTACGGTGTACGAGAATTTATTTCGACGAAATTTCCGGACCTCCCCTGATCGGGAAGTATACATTACGATTCAAAAGGTCAAAGCTCCGCCATGGGAACCGCCGGCTATGTTTCCCATGCGGAGGTTATAGAATGGATTATACGAACAACGACCACAAAAATTTCGTAGTCAAGGACGGCGAAGGCAAGGATTCACGACTCTCAAAGCTCGGATGCTCATGTTTACTATTCATTGCACGAACGAGAGGAAGATTTCACGAAGATTGGACCATCGCCCTGCGGTACACATAATAGACACTCTAAAAAAGTGGTGGTAGGAGGAGCTTTGAGAAATTCAGGCCAAGAAGAATCAAGAATATCTGGTGGCGGGCCTTAGGAAAGTGTATAAATTGGTGGTTGCCCTGTAACTGCAGTTTTTATGGGCACCGCGGATTCACACCACCTTCAGCGGCTTCCTTAGGAGGCCCTCATGGAATATGTGCGGTGCACAACGTCCATTTCAGCGGAAGCGACATCTTGGTGGCCTCTCTTCATCGGCCTGTCCTCGGCGTTGATGTAGGACTGATGGACTTGTCCCGAATTCTGGCCTCTTACTTTGTTGGATCTTTGTTTGTTCGAGGTGCCACTTTGAGGGGGTGGGTGCACGGGATCAAAACGGACATCCAATCCACTTCTGATAAAAATGCTTTTCGATTCCATATATAAGCGGGACATAGGCGATCTCTCAAGTCTTCATCCAAAATTACGAGAAATTTGTTCGTAGAGACCTCTTGCATAGCGAGACGAGCAGCTAGCGGTGGCGTGGTTCCCACTGAGAGTACACGTTCATTGATTTTTTTGGCTCGTACAAGGCTCATATGCCCAGAATATATTTACGAGATAAAATTCTCATTCGAAAGTCATTCCGGTCTTGGGTTCTCCAGGTCGACCGAGGGTAAGAAGAAGCCATGGCCTCTGTACCCCCTCACTATCGTGCACATAGTCAAAGATTTCGGGGAGGTAAGTAGAAGCGGAAGAGATGAAAGTTGCCACCTTGAGTCATTAGACACGGACATATGACTAGAAAAGGATAATCACGATCACTACAAGCGGGCTAAGTTTAAATGGAACTACCGGCGCACGGAATTCACGGGCGAAGATGAAAAGAAGGAATTGAGCGTAATGAGATGATCAACTTGCTCGGGGGCATGGTGCGATCAAGAAGACCCGGATGATCAAACATTGGAGGACAAAAGGCTGAATTAGGAGCGCTTATTCTTCTTAGAATAAAGCCTCCCGAAGACGATCCTGAGCAATACTTCTACCAGCCTCCGAGAACAGGCCCAAAGCTGGCGAGAAATGGATAAGAAGATAAAAGAAGATGAAGAAAAGCACAAAAGGAGTTTGAGGTCGAGCGGAAAAGCATACGAGAAGAGGCAGGGGAAAGAGGGAGGAATAGGAGGCGGAGGCTACGGTGAGATGACAACTCAAGAAAGAATTATATGGTGGAAGGCGGGAACGCCGGAAAATGAACATGCGGCGGCAACGACGGTCGAATGTAAAAGGAAAGCGAAAAAACCATGAACGAGTACGGATAAAGAAAAGACAGAAAGGCATCGGTGAACGCCTTCGGAAGAGGAAGAAGAAAAGAAAAGAAAAGGGAGGATGGGAATGCTAGAGAACATCGAGGCTGCTCCCGGGCACGAGGGATCACAAACGGGCTACCACCCCCTCGAGGTGCACGTAGTCGATTACACGTGCTACACTCTCAGGTATGAGTTCCTACGAAGGGCAAGAGAAAGGAGTATTCAATCTTACGAACTCACATACGATCAGTTCTCCTTGAATGTGACGGAAAAAAAAGAAGATGCTGGTGCGAAATCATCGCCTCATGCAGTCCTTGATGAAGAAAGACATAGTCTTAGACACTAGGACAACCCTAAGATGATAGCATCGACGGCACAAATTTCACGAAGTGACACGGAGGAGAATATAAATAAATGAAGCGGAGAGATCACTCTCTCTACAAAATAAGTTACAAGAGAGAAAGAGCGAGAGGAGGCAACGACCAGGCAGGAAAAAATGGCCATTGAAAGAAAATTCCAGCAACTCCAAAGCAAAAGCGCACAACCAATGAGTAAACTCAAAGGGGTTAAAATGTATTAGAGGCCACATGGGAACAAGTCTGTGGAAATGTTTACCATAAAACAAGCAATTGCCCCCTTGGTGAGAGTGAGCAAGAAACCAGCAGAACGGCGGTACAGAAGGAAGCCTCGGCCACCTTGGACAAAATGATAGATTGGACGGTCCAGGGTACCCCTGAGCTCCCCAAAAGGCACAGCAAGAAAAGGCCGGATCACCACAGATGCCAAGGTCCGGATCCGGTTAAATGCAAGTCCAAAATGGCTATCCAAGGACCTAGATAAGGTGATGTCACGTACCAACTTCGCATCACAGTCGGCGGCATCGATTCAATGCACATCCTACATCACATTCCGCCCGGCACAGAATTTACTGTTCGACGAGAAGAACGCAAAGACGGATGGATCGGGAGATCCGAGAATTTTGCGACCCATTAAGCAGGCGGCGCACGCCGATCTTGCAGCATCACGGGAGAACCTGGTGGATTTCTTGTTTTGATCTGGATCTACACAACGAGCTCACCTCCTGTCCAACCTGGTCACGCGAGAAAAAGAGACTCTAATCCCAAATGCCTCGGAGTATCGGTTGAGAAAGAAAGTTCCTTTGATTTCCCCCGCAAGCGGTTATCGTGCTTGGGAAGAGCTTCCTCAAAGAACAACAAGTTTATGCCCCGGACCTCATCATGCCACATCCTCATGATCGAGCGGCGGTAGATCGCTGGTCACATTTCGGCAACGAGGTCGTAGGTCACCTTCGCGGTACAGGTCGCGGGGTCACACTGTGACTTGGTTGCGGGTCACAACTCTCGTCGGGTCGCGGGGCATACTTGATTGGGCGGTGAAAAGTAAAGAAAGCCAAGGGAAAATTTTGATTTTTGTAAAGCGCCTTTCAGGAAGATTCTTAAAGGATCTTTTTTTGGGACTCGAAGATTTGAGAGCATTGTATAGAAGGATAACACTCTTTTGCATGAATACGGATACTTGTCAAACTCCTTTTGGATGTCTTGTGTGTTTCTTTGTGCAGGCACTATTAGTGGCTTCTTATCTGATTTCAAACATCTTTGATTAATGAAGTTGCGCTTTTAATGGAATCATTTATGCATTATATAGTTCTATTTACTTGTATTCATGATGTTAGTTCAATTCGCTTTCTTAATGAATGTTAATGACTTTGTTTATTAGCATTTTGTATTATCATTAACTCTTTTAGGAAGTGAAGGGTGTTTTTTGCCATAAAGAATTATTTCTTTGTACAGTGAGGCACAATACAAGCATGACTCGATGAGGTGTTGTTAACAACATTTCCTTCGGTGTTTAACACATTATTCGCTATTACGCATAGTGTTATATACGTGTTTAACTCATCAATCATGTATCTTGTATCATTTGAATAAGTGTGTGTCCACGAGTTAATTGAGTTGTAAGACGGGAAAAGGGGCAAACGGCAGCAGACACACACACGAGACAACGAGATCTTTGTTCCAAACGGTTTGAAGTCTGAGTTGGGACTTTTAACGGAGGAGATCCCTTTGTTGTTTATGGAATCTGTTTCTCGTCAGTAAAATTACCAACTGGAAAGTGCACGGAATAGCATCCTCCCGGCCTGCAATGATATTTTGTACAAAATCCCCGAGGGTAGGTCATAAGCATTGATGCTATTCATCCCCTTTGGGAGAGATGTTGAGGAGAGCCATATTGTAAGTCACCGAGGAGAGCAATTGAGAGCCTGGCTTGGGTTGCACTTAATCTCATCAAGGATTTGGGTCACCCCAGTCTCCGTTCTTGGCCCATACTAGGACCCACTGGCCCAGTAACCTCACTCGCAACGGTGCTACGGTGAGTTCCATACCTCGATTGGTAAATTTGATATTCGAAGACCTATTATCTTGTCAGGAATAACGACCGTTCACCGAGCTCCAAGGGGGTGAAGAGGAGGAACCCCAGCATGAGTGAACCCCATCGACCCTTAGCCTAACCAAACCCAACATAACAACAACCAAGTCCACCCCCCCACTGGGGAGGCGATGAGGCCAGGGACAGAAGGCAGGGAAACGGAGGCAGCGAGGGGCGAAGGGTGGGGGGTAAAGGCGTGGAATAGAGGTAGAGAGATAAAGGCGGCAACCGAGGACCGCCATGCAGCCACCGTGGTCAGGCAAAATAGGCCACCGGCCTACGGAGTTGGGGACCTGCTGATAGCGCGTGGGGGATATCAAGATGAACACTCTCGCTATGGGGGAGAAACATTCCCCCCCCCGTCGAGGCACGGGGTGTCAAATTTTGTATCCCCTTTGAAATGTTTTTAATGGCTCAAAATGTTCTCAAAATATTTCAGACCCCAATTTTCCAAATTGAGTCCCGCTAGTAAATGTGATCCTGTGAGTTGGTTCCTCCATTTTTTCCACTATAAAATCATTAAGATGATTAAAAAATTATATAATGATCTAATATAGATCATTTCCACACTTACGGGTCGCTTTCAAATTTGTTTAAAATTGTATTTTTTAGTGTTCTTACTCATTTATCAAATTTAAAATTGCATGACAACAAGCGATCTATCTATCTTCAAGCATATACTCAAGGGGTAACTCAAAGATAACTACATTTATTTGTTTATGATTAAGTGAAAATGGTATTTGAATGATTAAGTGAAAATCATAATGTTGGTTTGTGTTTTCTAAAGTATTTATTCATATATCAGATTTGGCTATTCATCTTCTAGCTCCTAACCCTTTTCGTACGTTGGTAGTTCAATCCTTAAGTTGCTTCATAAATCATTTTTATCTTTAGGGTAAGGTGTGTGTGTGTTGAAATCCTTATTAGATAAATCATTGTGATATTGTCAATGAATTCCTTAGAGTTGACTAAAGTGTGGGGAGAGTATGTCGAGGTGACAATGGGTACATTTCCACTTTGTGCTTACCATCCTAGTACCTTCATTGAGATCTTATCAAGGCTGATAATTTGGGAAATAACAAAACCTATTATCTATTGTAATAAAATATACATATTAATCAGTAGGTAATTATCTTTAGCGAATTCTTGGTTTATATCTTGACAATCTACAAAAAGATGGATCTATCCATTCCTTTTCTGAACCACCATGAGAATGACCACCCACTCTAAGTGTTTGATTGATATGACGAGTCTTGTATTTAACAACTTTTTCAATTCAATTTTGATGAGAGGTTTCAAATTCATATTTATCATCCTGTTGGGATTGTGTTATATTCTTTCCATGACTAGTCACGTGTGGGGGGGGGGGGGTAACAGGGGGGGCGATAGCCCCCCCTGTACATTGTGTTGGGCGCAAAATATGGGGGGGGTCACAGGGGGGGCGGTAGCCCCCCTTGTTGGGGTCTGGGGCAGTGCCCCGAATATATTTTTTTGGTTCCTTATTTTCCGGTGGGCAGACCCGCCCATGGTTTTGTCCATTGGTCTGCACATGGTTTTGGGGCATGATGGTTTTTGGCCCCTGGTATTTTGTAGATCCGGCCAAGGGAACTATGGTTATGTTCTAATCCATGGTTAATATATTGGGGTTTATGTATGCTTCAGCATGTATATATATGTGTTGTAACACTAAAAGGAATATAATGAAAAATCAAGCTGGTAGTCCCGGTTTGGGATCCAGGGGAAAATATTTGTGTATATATGTTTTATGTTTTATTCTCTTGCTATTGTTTATTTTCTATTTTTAAGATTAGTTTGCAGATAATTTCTATATAGGGTTAAAACCTACATTTGGTATTAGAGTTATTTCGGCTTTAAGGGGATGCCTTTGCTGCTGGGGGGTTTCTTGCTTGGGCCTGTGGTAGACCATGTTCAATGGGAGATATGTGGGATCGATTCTTGTGGTGAAAGAAGATGGAGAGTAGTGGAAAGATAGAGATCAGGAAATTTAATGGTCGGTGCAGGTTGTGGAATCTCAAAGATGGAGTGTCTGCTGGTGGATAAGGACTAGTGGATCGTGGTAGATCCCAAGGACCTTAAACCAATGACAATGTCGGATGAATTAAACTCTACGAAACTCGATCGGTATGCAAGATGTCAATACAATTGTGTGTCTTAGATTTAGTATTGTTGAATGTATCAGGAGCTACAACGGAAGAATTTTTGGGAAAAACTTGGGACTTTGTACCAATATAAGTCTCTGGTGAATAAACTGTTCCTGCGGAAAAAGCTGTATAACCTGAGGATGAAGGATGGAGACTCAGTGACTGAGCATCTGAACGCCTTCAATATTGTGGTAAGTCAACTGTCATCTGTTGATATTAAAATCTCAAATGAAGATAAGTGCATCATTTTTTTGTGTTCTCTACCAGACTCGTGGGACAGTCTGGTTATTGCAATAGGTAGCAATACAACTACCTTGAATTTTGATGACATTGTCTCAGCCTTACTGTCGGAGGAAATGAGACAGAGAAATATGGAGGGTCAGAATGGAGATGCCTTATCTGTACGAGGAAGGTCCCAAAACAGAAACAAGAATAAGGTTTCGAGTGGGAGATTTAAATCTAGAGGGAGATCTAAATGTCCTGGAAATTTTGTAAAGGTGTGCTGGAAATGCTGAAAGGAAGGGCACTACAAAAAGGACTGCAGATCTAAAGCTCCTGAGAAAGAAAATGGATCTGATGATGGTCCTTCTGCAGAGGCAAAAACCACCTCAAATGAAGGTGGGGATGTGTATTTGGCTTCTTCTTCAAATATACATGTAGATTATGAGTCATGGTTGATTGAATCAGGTGCATCCTTTCACTTCACTCCCCATAAGGAGTGGTTCTACGAGTATGAGAAATATGATGGCGGTGATGTCTTCCTAGGTGATGATAGGAAGGCCAGAATCGTCGGACATGGAAAATTCAAGCTGAAGCTGCAAGGTGGAAGGATTAGAACACTTCCTGTTGTTCTGCACATTCCTGCATTGGCTAGAAATCCGATTTCTATAAGCAAGATGGATGATGCAGGTGTAAAAACAATGTTCGGGAAAGATAACTGTAAGATGGTTCGGGGAGCACTGGTATTAATGCGGGGAGTTCGCATTGGAACTCTATACAAGCTTTAGGGCAGCACTATTATTGATGGGTGCAACAGTTCTGTGGTTCTCGAAAGTGGAGCGGAAAGCCTAGCGGTCTCTGGAGAAAAAACCATGCTTTGGCATCAAAGGCTTGGACATATTGGAGAGAATGGCCTTCGGATACTGCATGGAAATGGTATGGTAGAAGGTATGTCTAATTTCTCTCTGGATTTCAATTTCTGTGAACATTGTGTGTATGGGAAGTAGAATCGGGTGAGTTTTCCTTCTGGTGCTAAGAGGGCAAACAAGATATTAGAACTTGTGCACAGTGATGTGTTTGGACCTGTGTCAGTTCCATCACTGGGAAAGTCTGTGTACTATGTTTCATTCATAGATGACTTCTCAAGGAATACATGGATATATTTCTTAAGGAAGAAATCTGAAGTCTTTGACAAATTTAAAGAATTTAAGGCTCTGGTGGAAAACCAGACAGAGAAGAAGATAAAGGCATTGAGGACAGATAATGGTGGGGAGTTCTGCAAGAAGGAATTTGAAAAGTTCTGTAAGAAGTGTGGTATAGCACGGCAGAAGACTACTCCATACACACCTCAGCAAAATGGAGTTGCAGAAAGAATGAACAGAACACTGATGGAAAAGGCAAGAAGCATGCTCAGTGGTACCGGGTTAGGACAATAATTCTAGGCAGAGGCAGTGGAGACTGCATGTTACTTAGTTAACAAATCACCTTCATCAGCGTTGGAGGATAAGACTCCACATGAGGTATGGACTAGTAAGAAACCCTCTCTTTCACATCTAAGGGTATTTGGATGTGATGCATATGTACATGTTCCAAAGGAGAAACGGACCAAGTTGGATAATAAATCTGAAAGGTGCATCTTTATTGGGTATAAGGATGGTTTAAAGGGTTACAATATTTGGAACCCAGAAACAAGGAAGGTTGTGTACAGCCGAGATGTGGTGTTTAGAGAAGTGAAAGATGTTGTTAAACATGAAGTCCTACCAAAGGAACCTGAGAAGATATAGTTTGAGCTAAAGGAGGATGAATCGGACTCTACAACAGAAGAAGACTCAGAAGATGAAGAGCCACAAACTCCAGCTTTGAGAAGATCAGTTCGGGAAAGAAGGCAACCAGAAAGGTATAGTCCATCTGCTTTTTGTTCAGGTTTTGCCTTAACTATAACTGATGATGATCCCAGAACTGTCAGGGAGGCAGTAGATTCAGAGGATGGAAAAATTTGGAAGGAGGCCATGGTTGATGAAATGGCATCCTTGCACAAAAATGAGGCATGGGATCTGGTGGAGTTGCCGGCTGGAAGGAAGCCCATCGAGAGCAAATGGGTGTTTAAGAAGAAGATGAATGTAGAAGGCAAGGTGGAGAAATACAAAGCTCAGTTGGTAGCAAAAGGTTATTCCCAGGTGCCGGGAATTGATTTTGGTGATATTTTTTCTCCTGTTGCCAAGGTTACTTCTATTAGATTACTTTATCTGTTGCTGCTGCATTTGATTTTGAGATAGAACAGATGGATGTGAAGACAACATTTCTTCATGGGGATCTAGAAGAGGAGATCTACATGAAGCAACCTGAAGGCTTTATAGTGAAGGGTAAGAAAGAACTAGTATGCAGGTTGAAGAAGTCTCTGTATGGGTTAAAACAGTCACCAAGGATGTGGTATCAGAAATTTGATACCTATATACGGGGACTTGGCTTCACCAGAAGCAAGGAGGATCACTGTGTTTATTTTAAATTAATTGGTGACCGTGTTATTTATTTGGTCTTATATGTGGATGATATGTCGTTGATTGGAAATGACAAAGAAATTATCCAAGATTTGAAGACCCAACTGTTCTCCAAATTCGACATGAAGGATCTGGGTGCTGCAAACTATATTTTGGGCATGGAAATTAAGAGAGATCGGGCAAAGAGGAAGCTTTGGTTAAACCAGAGGAAGTATGTCGAGACTATATTACAGAGGTTCAATATGCAGGATAGTAAACCGGTGAATGTTCCGATTCCTGTAGGTACAAAGCTGTCTGCTGAATAGTGTCCCAAGACGCAAGAAGAAGAGGAGGATATGTCCTGTGTTCCATATGCAAGTGCAGTGGGTAGCCTGATGTATGTAATGGTTTGTATTAGACCAGACATTGCACATGCAGTGGGAGTATTGAGAAGGTTTATGTCAAACCCAGGGAAGGAGCCTTGGACAACAATGAAGCAGGTTTTCAAATATTTGCGTGGAACTAGTGATTTTGGCTTGTGCTACTAGGGAAGACCAAGATTGGAAAGAGTGTTGGACATTCGTGGTTTTGTTGATGCAGACTAGGCTAGAGATCTGGACCAAAGAAGATCTAAAAGTGGGCATGTGTTTAGCCTATTTGGATGTGCAGTCAATTGGATGAGTAAAAGACAGTCTGTAGTGTCTCTTTCAACTACAGAGGCAGAATACATGGCAGCCACTCATGCAAGCAAGGAAGCAGTTTGGTTGCAGATATTGTGTTCAAGTATGGGGTTGGTGCAACAAGCTATAAGAATATACTGTGATAGCCAAAGTGAAATTTTATTGGCTAAGAACCCTGCATATCATTCAAAGACAAAGCACATTTATGTTCAATATCACTTTGTGAGATATATGGTTGAGGCTAAAAGGGTGTTGCTCGTAAAAGTGGACACTTTGAAGAATGTTGCAGATGCATTGAAAAATTTTGTGAGCACTCAGAAGTTCTCTTGGTGTAGAGAAACAATGGGTGTTGCAAAGCTGGGCTAATGACTCAGCTCTCTTGTGGAAAGAAAACAACAAGTGGGAGAATGTTGGGTTTGTGTTATATTATTTCCACGACTAGTCATGCGTGGGGCAATAAGGGGGGCGGTAGCCCCCCCTGTCGGGGTCTGGGGCAGCGCCCCGGAAATTTTTTTTTGGTCCTTATTTTCCAGTGGGTGGACCCGCCCATGGTTTTGTGCATGGGTTTGCACATGGTTTTGGGGCATGATGGTTTTCAGCCCCTGGTATTTTGCAGATTCGGTCAAGGGAACTACGGTTATGTTCTAATCCAAGGTTAATGGATTGGGGTTTATGTATGCTTCGACATGTATATATATGTGTGTTGTAACACTAAAAGGAATATAATGAAAAATCAAGCTGGTCGTCTCGATTTGGGATCCAAGGGAAAATCTCTGTGTTCATCTGTTTTATGTTTTATGCTCTCGCTATTGTTTATTTTCCATTTTACAGATTTGTTCGTAGATAATTTCTGTACAGGGTTAAAACCTACACATCCTTTGTTTCTACATCACATGTATTTCTCCCCCTTTTAATGGCATGGTATGTTGTATGATACCCTTATCATATTCTTTAAAATTATTATACATCCATGTAAATACATCTTCAAACTCTTTGAAAACTTGAACAAATTGGGATGCTTCCGCATTAGTGCAGTCAATACCAAGATTTAGAAATTTGTGATTCTATGAGTTCATCAAATTGAAAACTTTTCAAAATAAAAAGAGCTTAATTTAGATTGAACTATTTGAAAAATTCGAAAAGGATAGATGGGGATTAAAAAGAAATGTTAATAATTCCAAAGAATGGTGTTGTTCAGTCAAAGAGAAGCCAACTGGATCTTTGCATCGTCCTCCTCGATCTGTTAAATCCTGTAGTAGACTTCAATATGCCTAATCCAATTGTTAAGCTTTTCTGCATTACTTTCACCATTATACATGGGAAGATCAAATTTGACATCTAATTTAAAGAAAGGTTTCTTAGATGAATTTCACGAATTACTATGATGATTATGGTGAGAAGAGGAAGAAGAAATATCACTCGTGGAAGGATAAGGAGGTGGATCTCCTCCATCATCTCCATGCTCTAAAACTTGTCCTTATAGAGCATTTTTTCGTGCACTTTCTAGTTTCTCAAGCCTTGAGAAAAACTTCTCGACTTGATCTTCCATTGTGTAGAATTTTTTGCGGATGTTTAGCTCCTCATCATTTCTAACATCGTCATCCATGTTTCTTCTTCGATGCACACGTCCTGCTTTGGGATCAAAAGACTTTAGTTTCCCTTCGCCTCTTTGTAGCCTGTTTCTAGTTAGCATACAAAAATGCAATTCACATCTACAAAGACCCGCTCTGATACCACTTGATCCAAAATCTTTAGCTTTGAGATGGAATACCTAATTACATGTAAAATTGAATCTTAACCATGAAACTTAAAAGGCATGAACATAAGAAGAGAGAAGCACATAAAATCATGCAAAGAAGACAATAAATTGATAACGGAGTTTGTCTAGGAGGGACTACGACTCCGGGCCCTTCTCAATCAATGGGGAGGCCCTCTTTCATTAAGTGGCAAATAAAATGAAAGCAAAAGCATTAATGGAAAATTACGCCCTTATACCTCCAATCTGCAAACTAGCAAAAAATGGAAACCTTTTATGAAGAAACGGGCAACACCATTGCATTCCTGTCGCTGAGAGGTGAAAAATCCATATAAAATTTACCTGAATATGACTCCAAATGATTCTAGGCCCTTTGGAAATGAGCTCAATTCATGGTTCTGCCCCCTCCTAAAAGGTTCTCAAGGTTTCGCCTCTACCTCATTCTCCGTGCCGCTCCTGGTCTGCTTGGGTGCACTTCTGAAATGAAGGTTCATGTAGGCGTGGGTTGGGCGGACTCCCTAATGGAGCTGCTCAGATCAACGGTTAAGATCCATATTAGAAGGGAGGGATTGGTGGATAAATACCTCACTGCATTGGCATATAGTTTTATATCCCAATGGATTTTTGTTTTAAATAGCCTCTGTTTAGAAGTGGTTGGGGGGTCCGACCTGTATCGGGTGGCCTGCCCGTATTGTTAACCGCCATGTGTTATGGCATGGGGTGGCGTCGGGGTTGACAACTCGCACCCCCCCAATACAATGGGTTATGGTTCCCGGAGGGGTCATGGCCATTGGCCCACCTTATAATATAAATATATATATTTTTAATTCATTGGAGTGGGGGGGGGGAGTCATGGCCTGCCCCTACCATTTATATATATATATTTTAGTTTTTAATAACAATATAACTTTTGAAAAATTCTAGAAATTGATCGAAGGAGTCAATTTAATGGTCCCAAAAATTCACACAGAATCTGGCCGGAGTTGGCTGGAATCCGGTGGCCAGATTTCTGCAAATCTGTTGCCTCCTTAAGCTACCACATCACCAAGTTAACCCATAAACTTTGACTGCCTCTAACTTTCACATATGAGCTCGGTTTGACGAACCATTCACACCATTGTGATCGGGACAACGAGATATTCAACTTGACACTGAGTTTTCCACATTCCTTCCACTTTTAATTTTGAGCCTTTTTACTTAAGCCACTTGTACTTGGACCTGTACGATCCTCCTGGATCATTCCTCCCATTGAGGAGATTTTGGACCACCAAAAGCCTTATAAATTAACAAACAAGTGAGGGAATTTCTCCCTCACTTTCTCCTTTTCCAGCCATTTAGCTTTATTCGGATGCATCCCTTTGAAACCAACACGAAGATATTCCACATCTCGCCGTCGTGAAGTCTTGGTTCTTTGATCAAGAATGATGCCTTCTTGAAATTAATCGAGATATTCTGGTGAAAAGTCATCGACTGCAAGAACTGATCCTACCTCCTCGGTGTCCATAGTTAATGGTGGTTCATAAAGCTTCAGATTTTCAACATTCACATCCGAGTACATTTGCATGTATACAGGCAAATCGAGTAGGAAAGTGTAATTCCCAATCTTCTCCAATATGGTAAATGGACCATACTTGGATTGATCACAATTATTTCCTTCTCCTTCATTCGATCCTTGCTGATATGGAACCCCACCTTGTCACCATCCTAGAATTGGTGGTCGACTCGGTGCTTATCATGTCAAGCCTTATATCGATCCTAAATATTTTCCAACTGCTCCTGCACTACTTGGTGACTGGTATGTATCTGCTGGATGAACCATTATGCTTTGTCCCTATCATCACATTCACTGGTATCTTCATCCCTTCCAAAGACGATGTCAAAAGGATCCTTCGGTAGGTAACCAAAACATGTCTCAAATGGTGAACGTTGCATAGAAAAATGCACTACTCGGTTGTAGGCATGCTGCACATACAAAATATGCTCATCCCACAACTTGGGATGTTTGCTACAATAGCCCCGCAACAAGTGTACCACGGTATGGTTGACGACCTTTGTCTATCCATTGGTTTGTGGATGGAATGACATAATTCTCTTCAACTTGGTGTCCATCATTCGTCATAAGTTGGTCCAAAAATCTCCAAGAAAGCGAGAGTCTCAATCTGACACAATCGATGTGGGAAACCCAAAGTGGACCCAGAAAAACTGAAAGGAAAGACAAGCAGTTTGCTCAGCAGTGACCTGCTTTTTACAAGGCATTAATAAGAACATTTTGCTAAAACTATATACGACAGCATACAAATAGTCGTGACCCTTTCTGGACATAGGAAAACCTCTTACAAAGTCCATCGACACACTTTCCCATGGACGAACCAGAATAGGGAGTGGTGTGTAGAGCCCGAGTTTTCTATTAGAGGGCTTTGAAACAGAACACATCACCCATCCATTTACAAATCGAGTTACGACTTTTTTCATATAAGGCTAAAAGAAAAACCTTTGTAAATGACATAAGGTTTTTTCGACACCAAAGTGACTTGATACAAGAGAGGTATGTGCCTCTCGGATTACATGTACCTTTTCTGCTGGGGGTATGCATAATTTTCCAAGGTGATACAACAGCTTCCCCTACAAATGATAGTTTTCCACGTGTGATCCATGAGTTAGTTTTGCATATATTGCGTTAAAGTCATCATCGTTAGAATATTGTTTAACATAAATTTCAAAAGACAACTAAGCATTATGAAAAATATAGAAGCAATAATAGGAGGGCGAGAGAGCATATTTTCTACTTTATTGCTAGTGCCCTTCTTATACTTTATTACCAGATGAAACTTTTGTAGAAAACCCATCCACTTGAAATGACGAGCCTGTTGTAGCTTGTTATGTGACTAAAGGTATTTCAAGGGGTTGTGTAACATATGGATAATGGTTTCCTTTCCGATCAGGTAGTGTTTCCACTTTTTCACCCTTTGGACCAAGTCATACAGTTCCTTGTCATAAGTGGGAATTGATGACAGCCTGGGATAACTTCTCTGAATGGTGACATATCGACTTATTTTATTGCAACAATACAGTTCCCTTGACGTATCCACTAGCATCAGTTTTGATCTCAAAAGGTTGTTGGAGATCGGGTAAAGCCAAAACTGGTGTAGTGCTAATTTTCTCTTTCAGTGCTTCGAAGGACTTATGCTGCTTTCCTCCCCACTGAAAGGCTTGTTTTACACTTTTCAGTGCATGTAAGGGTGATGAAATAACAGAGAAGCTGTAAATGAATCTTCTCCAATACTGTACTGCACCTAGAAAACTACGAACCTATGTTACATTGGTAGGCTTAGGCCATTTTACAATCACCTCAACTTTGGAGGGATCTTTTTTTAATTGACGATTACCGACAATATGACCTAGGTAAACCAAAGAGGTTTTACCGAACTTACACTTTGACAATTTTACATATAGTTCTTGCCTTTTTAATACATCAAGCAATTTCTTTACATGACACACATGTTCATCCCAAGTCCTACTAAAGACAAGAATATAATCTAAATATACAAGAACAAATTCATTAATGAAAGAAAATTTCAAGATCATTCAGCAGTATCTCATGAATGTGAGACTGTAAGTGGAAATGGAATCTGCATCCATTCGAACAACCTATTGAGGTTAGTAATTTATTAGCAAGATTGGTAGAGTCCAATTACAGAAACAACATCGTTTCAACCAACTTTGGGATTCTAGGATCTAGCCCTCCTGAATCCGGAGAGGGATCTCTCCAATATGTACAAAGATGGATATTGTCTTTGAAATTTGAGATAATGATATTAGGCTAGTTATGAAGGCCAAGGGTTTTTGTTTTGTTTTGGATGGTTGAGCATGATTACTGTTTGAGGTGAAAAGTCCTGAATGCAAAGAGTTTCAAAGGTGAGAAGTTGCAAGAGGGAAGAACAGCTATGGCTAAAAGATAGATATAACGTTGGTTTTTAATCCATTGGGCTATGGAGTCATAACAGGGCTTTAATTGAACAACAACATCAAGAGTGATCCAAGGGGCAAGTCATCTATACCACAAGATTATTGAGATTAGAGTGATGGGATGGAAACAATAAAGTGTTGGAGGGGTGGAAACTGATAATAATTTCTCAGAGGATTTATAGTCAGTCCAAACAAGAAAAGCCTCTTAAGTAACTGTTTAAAACCAACCAAGGACAGGGCTAACCATAAAATTCTTGGGAAAGTTCTATTAAAACAACTTAATTGACAAACAATCCAGTAATCCACATAATTACCTTCAGAAAGTATGAAAACATATAAGAGAAACAAAGTGTAACTTAAGATCAGATAAAGTACTTTTAAACCTAGTCTGCTTTCAGTCAACACCAAGGGAAATTTTCAGAATCTGCCTTTGGAGAAAAGGATCTAGGAATTAGGGCAAACCATATCTTCTCTAGTCTAACTTTAATAGCAAATAATGGAAATCACATTCAAGAACAATGTTTAAGCAAGCAGAAGGACGAGGGAACGCCAACATTCCTAACTGTTTAAACTGTATTAAATCATTCTTAAATAAACAAACTTGAGGAAAACATTAAGATAAAGATTTCTCAGCCAAAGAAGGTTACTGATATACAGTAGATCCTAACCCTGTTTAAACTGTTCTTTACAGAGGAATATGAACAATATGGCATACATAGAAGGAAAACAATAACAAAGAGAGATGCACTTCACCAATGACATAGACCAGGATCCCAAGAAACAACTTTTATATTGATGTCAAACCGATTACAGTCTTCAAGTCCAATGTTTCAGTTCAGCAATCATCTTCACTATTCAGCCTAACTAATCTATCACAAGCAGAGCTCCAAGGGCCAGTGAACACTATTTACAATCAGAAGTTTGGGCTCGAATGTATTTCAAAGCTCTGTAAGCAACTCAACCAACAATTTCTCATCTTCTACAGAAGTATTTATAGAAGAATGAGGAGGTGAGATCCGATAAAAGATCTCCCAAGACAATTAATACAGATTCGAGACTTCTCGGCCCTTTGAGGGGTTCGATAGAGAAGTTTACAGGTGGATCACTGTATTAACTATTTTACAATAAATATCAAAGCCCGGTGGGAGATTTATTTGACTTTGAGGCTCGGTGTAATGTTCAGAGTAACTCTGCAGATATTTTTGCACTAGGTTTTCCTTGCAAAAGTAACTCTATGGCGGTTGCGAGGCAGATATCTGATCCTGAGCAATAACTTCGGCCTCTGTGTTGAATGCTTTGAGGCACAGGTGGCATTTATGGTAGCTGAGGAATCAATTTGCCTCAGATGTGGCAGTGGAGGCTTTCTGTCTGATAATCCTTAATGCTTTCTTCTTTAACTTTGTTTTTAATCGGGGATTAGGCTTTTGATAACCATCTTAGCTGTAATCCCCATAAAAAATATCTCTATTCCTCTGTTCTGATATATTGACGTATTCGACACTGATACTCTTTAACTGTGCCCTATCCATGGTGTTTTGCTGGAGTACAGGGTTACGTAGAGACGATGTGGCATCAATGCCTCACGGATCATTGACGAGACGTGAAATTAACACACTGCAAGTGATTTCCTTTAATAAGTCGAAAGCATGAAGGTCGTCACCCTCTTCTTTCGAATTTCCTTCGTTTATAGTGAAAACCTTCGAAACCCTGCAAAATACAAACAAAATGTTATACAATCCTGCGTTTATAGGTTTTACTGCATCGGGGGTTGTGCGGAGGAAGCAGGGCCGTTGGATGGCATCATCCAACGGTCGGGATTAATCTCAAAATGGTTGAAAAGGCATGGTGGAAGGGTGATTAAATCAGAGTCGTCGATCACGCAAGATCGACGGTGGAAATGCGATTGGAGCGGTCGCATCGCAAATATTTGCGAAGCGATCAGATCGCATCGCAAATATTTGCGATGGATCAAACTGTTTAAACAACGAAACATGAAATTTGCGATATGCAATGGATCGCATCGCAGAAATTTGCGATGAACTTTTTTAGATAAAACCGTGATTCTGTGATTTACGATCTGCGATGAGCGGAAACTGCGATGGATCGCAGCACAAATATTTGCGATGCATCAGTTTAAAAAATAACAATTTGGAAATTCTACGATCTGCGCTTTGCGATAAGCACCAAAGGGTTAAAACTTGGTTCCAGGGTGCAGGCGTATGGAAGAAAAGGGGTTAAGGGCTTAAGCTTGAGGGGCTTAAGTTCTGTACATAAAAACTTGTATTTTCATGGTTTTTGAAGGGTTTCTTGAAGGAAATGAAGGTTTCGATAAGGTTAAAAAGTGGGGTTTTAACCTTATAAAAGGGATTTTAATGAAATGGAAAGGGAGAAACATGAAATTGTGGGTTTTTCATTGGAAATGGAGGATAGAAAATGAGGTTAGTGAGGAAGAAAAGGAAGGAGACCAAGGGGTTCTGCAGCAGTTTTTAACTTGGGATTTTTGAAGGATTTCAGAGGCTTTTAGGATGTAAACAACAATAAGGGATCTGGACAGAGGCATGAGGCCTTAGAGAGACTTCAAGAGCCAACAATTTTTAGTGATAAAATTGTTCCTTGGAGGCTCCAAAAAGAATCCACCTTTTGGTATAACAAAATATTATAGGTGGCTAACACAACCCCCGTTCGTCTTGAAGGCGGATTTCCACACGTCCATCCGGGCACTCGACATGGTGATAACTACTATGCAAATCCAATTTGGTGAAATAGATAGCATTCTTTATTTGATCTAACAAATCATCAATGAGAGGGAGAGGGCATTAGGGAAATTTTGAGGTCTAAAATGGGCCTCCTAAGGAAATAATAAAATAATAGCTAAACCAATAAAATAATATTTATGAATTTGCAATTCACTTTTTGCAACAAAATCCATGTAACCATGGTTAAATTCAATTCAAAAGTTGTACCAAAAACAAAATAATAAAAAAATTGTATTGATGTGACTATAAATAAGAATGATATTTTCAAGAAAAAATCATTATCATTGCACAATTAATGCATTGTCCTTTGTACTTAAATAACTTAAAATAAAATATAAATATAAATTCATAAATTCTTAATTATAGAATATACTATTAATTAAAATCTATATTATTTAAACTATATAATAACATGTAATTAATATACTATATAAAAATAATATAATATAATATATTGTTTTATGTATGAGTTTTATATTACATATTGAATTGATTTGATTTATAAATAAATATTTGAAAATATACAAATACAATATTTATTGAAAAGTGTGTAAATACATGAAGATTATGTAG
Source organism: Pinus albicaulis (assembly GCA_034641835.2). Lineage (NCBI taxonomy): Eukaryota > Viridiplantae > Streptophyta > Pinopsida > Pinales > Pinaceae > Pinus > Pinus albicaulis. The sequence goes on from JAXQQM020071757.1 coordinate 80,382, forward strand.
GGATATGCATTCTTTCTTTCAAAAAATATGAAATGAAAATAATAATATTTTATTCAAAAAGTGTGACATGACATTTATTATAAGTACTTTACTTTATGACTTTAAAAGCACTTAGAGCACTACCATGGTTAACCATGAGTTTTATTCACCATTGAGAATGTGACAAGTAAGTACCTTTAGCTCAAGCAATGCCACTTCAACCATTAGGGATGATGTCATCCCCTAGAATGTGATTGGTTCTCATAAAGTGAATTTTGATTGTACATTTTCCTTAGGAGGCCCAATTTAGACTCAAAATTCCCCTAATGTATCGGTTCTTCACTGTGATTTTGTTTAGCACCTGATAATCCACACACATCCTCAATGTGCCATCTTTCTTAGGCATTAACACGATCGGCAAGCTGCATGGAAAAGTACTTGGCCAGTGTTGTACTATACAACACCCCCCATTTATTTTAATACATGGGGACCCTTTAAAAATAAATATAAATATATGAGCATGATTTCATCTTAGCTTAAGTCTAAAAAACTTTAGGAAATAAAGGTTTTTTCCCTATTCACTTTGATTTTAAAAGCGCTCATCGCAAATCACATAACTTACAGGCCAAATAAGTTAAAACATATATAAGCATTTTGAATTGCGATATGCTCTTCAACCTTTTTGAGTTATATAAAATTCCCATTACAAATGCTTTAAAAACACCATTTAAAAAGAAATCGCATCGCGCCTTTTAAAAGAATCAACTTATGACAATTCAATAAAGATTGCAATAAGTCGAATCCAACGAAACAATAAAGCAACAATTATAAAGATCCAAAGGTCCAATAAAGCGAAAAAACGTGGCTCCTTAGCGCATTTCGCAACAAGAAACCAAATGGAAAGTTTTAGTACCGCATGAAAGTTGCGATGTGTGATTTGCGTAGATCGCATTTCGCAAGATCCATCGATGGCAAAAAACATAACGAATGGTAACTGTTTAAAGTTGCGATGTGCGATATTGACATTTATTACTCAAGTGCACAAAATTTTTCATATCTAATCAACCTATTATAAGATCTAACATATTAGATTTATAGATTAGACATATTATGTAGAGATGTGTAAGAGATTTGATAGAAAGAGTTATGGGTTATTAATGGAATTTAATGGGAGTAAGGTTCAAAAGATTGATATCTACTTCGAGCATGTTTTGAATAACTGAGTGCCGGATTTTTTATTATATTGTTTTAAATTTATCCTTCCCTCCATTCATCTTATATCTGAGTTTACTCTTTTCACTTGAATTAAGGAAACCACCTAACGGAGTGAGAATAACTGGAATGACAAAGAAAGGCAAGGAAATTGACCAAAAATTCACCGTCGAAGACTCAGACATGCCTCCATTGTTCTCAGATACAACCTACAACAAGGATTTCGACAGTTATTCATGGGAAGAAATGTACCAAATCTTCGAGGAAGAACAACTAAGGGTAATAGTTAAAATAGCTACAACAGACGCGACAATTTCCTTAGACCCATCCTACTTCAACGTTGCATGCTCGTTTCTTCACAGAATAGCAACGAGGCCGAAGATTCTCCCTTACACAGATATGGTAAAGTGGGTAATTGACCACCTTAACATAGCAGATAGGTCATTTAAGAATTCAAAGCTGGAAAATATTGGTTTGTTCACTGCAGAAGATTTAAGGACAATGTACCACTTTCCCCTGCCACATAAGAATTATGATAAACATTTTGTCCAAAGATTTACAAAGAAACCACATACCTCTTGAAAATAATAAAGGGAGGGAAATATGACCAAGGAAAGCTGAAACAGGACAAACTCGGTATGTACCCGATAGCACAGTTATCCTCCCCTTATTGTAATGTTGCTGGAATGTTATGTAGATTTTATGCAAAACAAGATACCACTAGACTTTCCATAGACTGGGTCCCTTTAATTGATGCAATCGTCAATTCCTCTGTTATGAATTGGGCGAGCATTTTTTCTGATAATTTGGCCAAAAATACCATGGATTATAGAAGTAAAAGAAGTGTTTCCTCTAGGACAATACCCCCCTTTTATATGAGTGCTTACATTATGGATGAAATTCACTTTTGTTCAAGTTTTCCTATCATGGAATGGAAATGGACAACCCAAGATTCCACTCCAATCCATATTTACTACAGAGCCCTTTCAGAACCCGATTTTTATTTACATTTCTATAAAATTTGCAATGGAGTCATGTTACCCATCCATTAGATTATCTTTAATGAAAAAGCCACTAGGATTTCTAAATAGGCTAGCACAGAAATTTTTCCAGTTTCTAGATGGTTTGATGAAGAGAATTTCACTTATATCAGAGTTTTCAGGAGTTATTCTTCTCCCCATGTTTCACCCTATTATGTTCTTGATAAGCTCCTAGCTAGGGAAATTGCCTACCAAATTCTAGTCAGTGGCATTTCTAAACAACTCAAAGATGCCAAGAAGGCCATTTGGCCTACTTTCCCTTTGCAGTGCAACACTTCTTCCCTCTTCGATATTGGTCATGCATTCAAGGAGATTAAAAACATTACTTCATTAAATTTGGCTGTAATGCCAAAGAATCCATTTTATCCTAATGATGTGGTTAAAAATTTCACCAATGAGCTTAAATGAAACCTTTCTTGAATGAGAAAGATATGTTTGATGATTTCTTTCAAGGCATGGAGAAGTTCACAGATGTACTAAAAAATGCATCCAGTCAGCTCAGTAAAAATGAATTCGAGACTTTCCAATCATATAGAAATAAAAGGCTGGAAAGAATCCCTTTGGATTTGTTATTTATTGAAGATGTCAACAGACCAACTCCAAGCATTAGTCTGGATAATGAAGCCAAGGACATGTCTGAAGATGAATCCCAATAGAAATATAATCACGAGTAAGGGAAATCACAACATAATTCTCAGAATTTAGATCACTCTAATAATGAATCTGAGAGAAAAAATGAGATCCCAAAGAAAATAATTGATAAAGTGATCAAAGGGATTGAAATGCAAACAGAAGGAGAGATTAATGGAGCTGGATCATACTCTCAATAAGTTCAGCATATCCAGAATACACCCGAATAGATAGAGAAGCCTCAACCAAAATATTTAAAGAATGAAAGGGAAAATTTTTCCAAGGCACTACAAACACCATAGCCAAAGCCTAATATATATTAATCTACAAGTTTCAAAACGCCAGTGCATTCTGATAATTGAGTGGAAACTGCAATTTCGCTACAGCAGGCACCTGAAGTTCACGATCAAGAGATCATTCCGGCATACCCTACAAAACAAATTGTTTTACAGGTTGAAGAGATACCCTCACTTGATGTATTTTACAGTCCCAGTAATAAGGCTGTAGTTAAGAGAAGAAAGAGAAGAAGAATGGATGAAACAATTTCAAATATTATGAATGAATTTGTATACATTCAATGGAGAAACCCTTTGGTGGATCCTATAGAACATTTGACTAAGTCATCACAATACACAGGAGCATATGCTACTGCTACTATTGACAAATCCACATAGGTACAAATTCTACTGAAGCAAAAAGAAGACAAAGTACAAGAGTTAGAAAGAATGTCAGAACAGGAAAAGTTCAACTCCAGTAAGCATATTGAAATTAAGATGAATCAATTTCAAAAGGAGTTAGAAAGAATGAATTTACAGCACCAAGTGCAAATTACAAAGAAAGAAACACAACTTGAAGCAACAATGGAAAAATTAAAAACCCAACCTCAAGTAGAGCTATTCATAAAAGAAGCATTAGAAATGAATTCAAATCTAAAGCAGCAACAAGCAACCTTTTGTCAACAAGCTTCAATCACTAGCTCTTACTGTGAAACAAGTAAAATTCTAATCTAACAAGTGGCTAACAGGAGACTTGAATGCAAGAAATTTATAAAGAAGATTAATGAGTTCATTTAGTGGTAAGGATATGACTTAGGAAAGAAAGCTGACCTACCTCAAATAGATAAATTTGTCAAAGATATTTTATTTAAGGATTGGAAAATACAACCGGAGATTTTCATAAAAGAAGCATTAGAAATGAATTCAAATCTAAAGCAGCAACAAGCAACCTTTTGTCAACAAGCTTCAATCACTAGCTCTTACTGTGAAACAAGTAAAATTCTAATCTAACAAGTGGCTAACAGGAGACTTGAATGCAAGAAATTTATAAAGAAGATTAATGAGTTCATTTAGTGGTAAGGATATGACTTAGGAAAGAAAGCTGACCTACCTCAAATAGATAAATTTGTCAAAGATATTTTATTTAAGGATTGGAAAATACAGTTGAGACAAGCAGAAAAGGCAACGACAAAGGCATCAAGATTAACAAATGAAATTATTGAATCTGTTAATGAACAACTTTTGAAAGATGAACTTATTAAAGATTACACAACTGAAGTGCTTCTAGAACTCAAACCATTAGAAGCACAGTGGAAGAAAAATACAGAGATGCAGGAGGAAATGATTAAAAAGATAAATACGTTAGATCATGAAAATTACTGGAATTTTCTGATCAAACCTTGTCATCAGTGCTTAACTCTACAGTGCTTAACTGATTCTACAAAGAAATCGTAGCCAACACTTTCGAATCCAGTGTTCAAAAGCCAGATCAATTCAAGAATTATGAAACCATCTTAGCTAAATCCAATGATGGATATTTGTCAGCTCCGAGATCAAATGCACAAAGAGGATCAACACACATAATAATGTTTTTATTTTATTTCCTAGATTGTATTTTAAGTTTACTCCTTACGAAGATGGTTGTTTGAAACCTCCTCTATTTTTATGTAATAATCTATTTTTAAACATATTGTAGTTTAGTATTTAAACCCTTATCATGCATTTAAAGAAGGGTCCAGAAATTTGTCAAAAACATTTGCAAATAATGCACTTCTATAAGTTTTTGAATGCTTTGATGGATTAATGGAGCGAAATTTGTTATCTTTTGACATTTGAAGTTGTCTAACTGAAGTTGCACTATTGTACTCTTTAAATTGCCTGAAAGTGAAGAGGAGCAGAAAACTACTTTCAGTTTGAATGAGTAGGGCCTCATATATATGGTACTTCTACACGTTATATCAAGTTTTTATTTTTATATTGACAATTATATTTTTATCCGCATTATATATTTGAACGATCATAATAAATAAATGTTAAATGCACTTCTGTATTGATATTTGTTTATGACTTCTTATCTTATATATAATGAAACATATATATGCGATATACATTTCACAATTCTTTTAATCAAACTAATTTATTAAAAGAATTATCTTTACATAATTTTCATCTCTTTCAACTTTTAAATAATCTTCACTACTAATAGTTGGAAGATATATTTTTAGATTGCATAAAGGAAGAAGCACCCCAGGTATATAGTAGAATAGATATTTTAGATAAATGCATATGATAGATTAAATCATTTCCCATTTGCATGTTATATAAACAAAACACACCCCAAAATCATCCTTATTTGGAAACTGGTCCCTTTATCCCCACTCGAAGCCACCACACCAAACAGAAAAATGACTTGCTTTAAGGTCACAACTGGGTGGTTTTCCCCCATGTTGTTGCATCGGAATTCCGAGGCCTCTACATTTTGGAGCTAGAAGGAGGGCCTATTGTGAATGGAAAGAAGATCTGGTCAGTCTAAAAGCCAATCTAAGAGTCTCTCTCCCTCTAGATCCCCTTCAACTCCTATAACATTAGCTAGATCTAAATCTTTAAGATCTGAAGTTGAACATCCTTCTCCTAAGTCTCCTAGTGAAACTCAACCAATACTATCTCGAGTTTTTCATCAAAATTCCCCAGAAGTTTAGTCTTTGATAGAAAATTTAGAGAGAGTATCAATTTCTGCTAAAAATCTTGAAACTTCTCAATCATCTGAGATTAGTGTTTCATCTTCTTTACAACGTAAAATAATATTAACTGGATTAAAAACTCAAAAGACAAGAATCCCTCCTTTTGAATTTCCTGTCGATACTTCTCGAAGGAAAAAGAAGAAGACTGAATTAGATTCAATCACCAGTGAGGTCTTATCTAATAATCCACCCCATTCACCTCCATTACCTTCGCTCACTTCCACAACTTCCATTCCAACAATCAGTGTTACTTTAACTAGTTCTAGTACACAAACTACTACTCCTTCAGCTAGTTCTAGCACTCAGCCTGCCTCTTCTTCAACTCAAACTCAATCCATCACCTCCACCCAAGGTCAAATGGTAGGCCAAGTACCTCCACCAAATGTACAACCATGGAAAAATCCAGGTGTTGTACAAATGCCTTCTCCTCTTCATCCTCTTCCAAAATATCCTGAAAGATGATTACCTAAATTTAATCCTAATGATGGCCTTCCAGATGAAGAACACATCCATAATTACATGTTAGCCATCAATTTAAAAGAGGTAATTGAAGAAGATTGTGTAGTAAGAATATTTCTGTATACTCCCATAGGATCTGCAGGATGATGTCATTTCTCACTACCTGCCCGCTCTATAACTAGCTAGAATATGTTCGAAGAACAATTTTTAACTAAGTTTAGAGATGACAAAACCACTTCATCACTCATCAACGATCTATCAAATATAAAGGCTAAAATAGGGGAAAAATAAAAGATTTCAATTCAATATTTAATGAGTTACTCAATAAAATTCCTGCTACATCAGTACCTGGTGCAGAAGTTCAAATTGAGTGGTATATTTCATCTCTCCCATCTAATATAGCCATTTTTGTTGATAGAGAAAAATTTCCTACATTGGTAGAAAGTATGAAGGAATCTTTATCTGTAGAGAAACACATAATCACTCTTGAAAAGAAGAATTCCCAAGAAGACAGGAAATCAAATAATGTATTCTTCAAAGATAATTCAAATAAGAAGCCACCAAAAGACACTTTTGATTTAAAAGGTCTTCAGAAAGTTTTAAAGACTATGAAAAATTAAATGCCAGATATCTGAAAACAAGTTGCTGAAAGTTCTAGTTCAAAGAAGACTTTCAGACCCTTCAAGAAAAATTAGTCTTCTAATTCGCAACCGCCTAATATCATATTTAATGCTGAGTTTAATCAATATACAGATAAAGATCAAACAAAATAATAAGAAACTGAAGTAGAAGAAGAAGTTGAACTAAATGGAATGTGGGATTTTATCCTACCAAATGATGAACAACAAGAAGCTTTACTTGTAAGTACAAGGAGCAAGAATGCTACTGAAGCAACACAAAAAATTAGAAACAGAAGAATTAAATGCCTACTAAAGGCAAAACAGTAAGTAAAAAGTCGTACATCTAAGGCTACACAAACTAACCCTGCTACTTCAGATGTTCCACCTACATTAAAGACAATGGTAGTATCTGACACCATTGAATATAATGTAGTTGAGGATATGAAAAGGACCAGGGCCAACATTTCAATTCATGAACTTACTAAGCTAAAACAACAGCAGAAGATCTTACTCAGAGATTTGAATGCGGTTTCTGCTTCAGCCTTACCTACTCCAATGGGTAAACCTCCTTCTCCTTGAACCAAAATAGATGCTACAGATTTGATTATGATAGGTGATCAATCCATCTCTCATACTCCTCTATTTATTTTAACCTATGAGATCTATAATAAGAACGTCCACTATTGTTTAATAGACTCAGGGGCTTCCTCTAATATCATGAAATCAGTATGTGCTAAATTGAACATAACTCCTGAGAGTTCTCCTGTTCATATAGTACAACTAGATAGAACAAAAGTAGAGGTTATAGGATAAATAAATTATGTCTCTATCAGATTTTCATCAAACCCTAAGGTTTCCCAGATAATTGATATATTGGTGGTTGATATTCCTGAGTTTTACAGTTTAGTGTTAAGCAGAGACTGGTTTGAGAAGCTTCATGGATATTTCACAACACATTGGTCACATATGTGGCTACCCTATAATGGAAAACCAAACCAAACCCGGGTAGACAGAGAGAAATTCATGAAGTATACAGTTACTGATCTCAAAGGAATCAACGGGCCAGTAGCATTCAATAATAATATTATTGGGAATTACTTGGCATAATAATTTCTTGGAAATTCTAATGCTCAACCATCACCCTTTTTCGATAATGCAGTTATCTCTCAAATTGAAAATTTTTCCCAGACAGACACTTCTAAGTGTAAAAATTTTGTAAATAAACCAAGAGTTAATTCTTTATTTTGATGGCTCTAAATCAGAAGATGGCGTAGGAGGTGGTTGTATTTTAATAAGCCCGGAAGGAGAAACAACCATGTTAGCCTGCAGACTTGAATTCTATTGCACAAAAAATATAACATAATA
>JAXQQM020082294.1:0-18225 GCA_034641835.2 Pinus albicaulis
AAATATCACACCGCAAACTCTAATCAAATTCTATATTATGAATCAAAGAAATTACACACATATTTATACAAGCAATAGTCTCAAGATAGGAATTCTATCTTGGACGTACAATACTGTGGTTGAGAGATTCTCTCAACCACACACTAAACTAGGAGAAACTATATTCTAGCTACTTCCTATTATGTAGGAACAAACTCCTCAAATGGAGAATTACAATCATAGAAAAGTAGGAATTAAATATTTCTAACTCCCCCCCTTAATGACTACTTGTCATGATGTTAATTCACAAAGTCTGGTTGTGGTCAAACATAACAAAGAATATGTCAACGTCCATATAAAAGAGCAACCATCCACCGGAATGCATGGGTACCAACCGCTGCAACCGCTAGTCCTGTAGGATGTCCTTCGCATACATGATTCTGTCGACCATTATCACTGCATATATGTACCTACAAATCCACCACCATCGGGCGAATTGCATGTACAAAATCTCCAAAAACACAATCTGCCTCTCCCGGACAGATCCGTAACTTCTCCGATCTACACCTCTCGCAAATCGTCCAGCGAAGATGAGGCTTCCCGCGGATCTTCCAATCTGCCTCTCCCGGATAGATCCACAACTTCTCCGATCTACACCTCTCGCAAATCGTCCAGCGAAGATGAGGCTTCCCGCGGATCCCCTTGAAGTTGAGTTGGCGTCTTCCTGAATAAAAAATAAATCTGCGCCCAGAATAAAAAATCCTGGCGCGAGTTTATCGTGCGTTTCCGCGCCATTCCCGTGATTTGGCACGTTGGCACGAGTATGTACTGAACAGTTGCGCCAATTGCGCTTCTCAGCACGACTGTCAGCTAAGAAAGCGCGCCAACCCCCTTCTTCTCAGAGATTAATGAATCATCTGAGACTGTGAGCTAGGTGTTACTACAGTCCACCTGCTCGATCGAGCACAAAGCTCTGTGAGCACACAGCTCTCATGTACATGTGGCCACTCGTGTACAGGCGGCCACAAAGGCACCTCTAGCCACAAAGGTGAACCAGCCACAAAGGCTCTATTTCTGGCTCACCGCCAACCATTACAAAGTGGTTTTAAGATCACCACGAACTTTCAAATACCTTTAAAAGGCTTACATTTCATACTTCGACATTTTGGAGTTTCTGGGTACATACAATGACCATTACAACAACTGGACTTGCTTATAACATGCTAGGGAGTCTATTCCACAAACCACACTAACTCAAACAAACATCTTACTTTGTTGTCCACCATAAAATTTGTTGTTGTTGCTTTACCTCATCTTCTCATAGTTCACATCTTGGGCATCCTTGTCTGTTCAAATAACTTGTTGGAACTCCACGTTTCACCTGTCATTTGTTAGAGTAGCTAATTCTAACAAAATAACTTTACCTACATTGAGTTAGCTAGGCTCAATAAGGCTCAATAATCTTTAAGCATGATTCCAAGAAAATACAATACAAACTCTTCACATTAATTTCTCTATCTCTGCCCATAGATGATTATTTTCCAAACATACCAGCAGCCATTTTTCACCAACAATACCTGTGAGGGGTCTACTGATAAAGAAACGGAACATAGGCACTCACAGCCACACGAAGAGAACACAATTTTCCCTTGAAGAATAGTAATCCAGGACTCGACGGTCCAATCCTCCGTCGCGCCATGATCCAATTCTCTCGGCAACATAATGCCACTTCCCTACTCCGCATCTACCGCTCATGCTCGCTGACGTACTGCAACAACTAAGACCCATTGTCCAACTAATCTCCTCGCAATTGAACTTGCAGATCTGTCTCCACAATCTATTTCCATCACACCGGGCACGCACAAACTTGATCATCCTCCAATCTCTCATGTAACTCCAATCCTACTAGCAATATTTGGATGCGTTGAGGTAGCCTTCCTATCAAGTGATTCATACACAGCTACTACATAGTCTTTGTAGAAAGAGACACTTCCTGGATTTCCTGGAATGAATAAAACGAGATATCTCTTCAATTGGTCAAAGTCAAATCTGAGTTATTTCTTTCACGCATACCATGGCAGCAACTTTCCACTACAGCAAACAACGCATGAAGGAGGCAGCGTTCCTCTCTGTAGCCTCTAGCAGTGCTCTTCCTTCATAGGCATAGGCATCATTCGCAGGAATGAAGAGGCAGGAGTATGGCAGCGTTAACCCACGCAGGCTTGGTAGCGTTGACCTCACGACCTTCTAGCACCGGCCTTCCAGAGTTGAGCTAAGTCGACAGGCGTCCTCCTATTTGGTAGCGTCCTCCAATCAAGGATAGAAATGTTGCAAAGCTCAGCCCAACAAATGGCAGTGCTCAGCCAGCACTCCAGCATTCAGGCAGCAGCACTTCTGCAGTGAGGCCTTTAACAGCGAGGAAATTGGATGTGGACACGCAGTTAACAACAAAACTTGGCTGGACACACAGTACCGCTCTCTTCACCGGGAAGTGCAGTCAAGGCCAACACCGCACCACACACAGTCACAGTCGAGTATTATGGTGATCACCCAGGCAGCTCTAACACACCCACCATAAACTCAGTAGCGGACACGCTGGAAAACATAGCTCGTCTCCCCAATTCAGTTATTAAGATACAACTCTTTGCAGCCTGCACGAGCATAACCTGCATTGACCTCCCATCTCATCTGTTGCACAACACTAGACATAGCGGCTATGGCTTCGGTGCTTGAGTGATTCTCCATCATGATCTGCAGCCCATGTTTCTGCTCCGCCGGAGAGGGAAATCGTGATGCCCTTTGATTACAGCAGGTCAGATCTGATCTGCCTCCACACCGCGCTCGTGTAGTAGATCCACAGACGCACAACAAGAGTTTGGAGTCAAGCCAACAACGCTGGCTTACGCAGATCTCAGCAGCCAACTCCACCTTTGAATTAGCACTGCAGCCTCACGCTGGCTTCACAGATCTAGACCACGTCCGCCAATCGATCGACCCTATACTAACATAGGCTTGAGATCAGCACCGTTCTTTGCCAAGATATCTCCATGATCGTTCACGATCGGCTCTCTCAGTCAAACTGCACTTGGCTCTGTGAATCATAGCTTTGTCTCTCCACGCTATTGCAACCGTCACACCAGTCCTTTCAACACATTAATTCCGTGATGTCGACGCCAATTAATTCCAACACTATTCCTACCAACACGTCGAGCACTGTCAATGCCCTTTCATCCTTCGTAAATTCCACGCAGCCTTAGTAAATTTCATGCAGGTCAACTTTTCAGCCTTTCCTTCTTCCATCTATAATAGGATCGAGATCGACACCACTCTTCGTCCAGCAGATCACTTATCACTGTCTCAACTTTCGATGGACAACCAAATGCAAATATAAATACACTCAATTATTTTCCTTAGTCTAGGAGGGGCCAGGGCCGAGGCCCTTATGGGCTCTGAAGCTCTGATACCAAGATAAAATAACACACTGAAAACTCAAATCAAATTCTATATTATGAATCACTGAAATTACACACATATTTATACAAGCAATAGTCTCAAGATAGGAATTATATCTTGGATGCACGGTAATGTGGTTGAGAGATTCTCTCAACCACACACTAAACTAGGAGAAACTATATTCTAGCTACTTCCTATTATGTAGGAACAAACTCTTCAAATAGAGAATTACAACCATAGACAAGTATGAATTAATTATTTCTAACTACCCGGATAATACTCGATGACCTATGGAGTGGTGTGGCCATGCCCATCTCAATACCCAAGGATGAGGCATTCCTCATGCCTTTGTGAATGGGAGCTTTGGGCTTACAATATCCTGCAACGACCAAATATTAGTGGAAGAAAGTAAAGATTACGCCTCTCAACAGTTTATCTCGGTTAGGAATTCATGTATTGTTGATTTTCGCCCACAAAACGAAGGATACCCCATATTTATCTGCTTTGATGTTTTAATGTGGCTGCTACAAGGGAGGTGCTGAAATTGGTTTCAAAGGGAGACAAGTACATCTCTCAACATAAGATTAAAAGAGTATATTTTTAACATCTCAAGAAATAGTTTTTAAATTTGACTTAGTTGAGCACTACATATATATGTATGGAGGAAGCTGAGCTTATAAAAAACTAAAAAAGCAATTGAAATTGAAAAAAGAAAGAAAAAATAATTTAGATGATAATGGCTTAAAACTAAATAACACTTGGAAACAGTTAATTAAATCATCTCATTAACTAATTTATCAAAATAAATTTTTTCATTTCAATAATTAATTTACTCATTATCATAATAATTACAATTTAGTGATTTCAACTTAAAGTAATTCATCTATGAAAATTGTAATAATTGAATTCAATTATTTTTAATTAATCACCTCACTAAATTAATATATATAGACAATTTATGAAAAATAAGTCATTAAAAATAATTTTTTTACCTTAAATAACTAAAAATTTAAAATTCTACCTCTTTTAGATTTTCTAAAAAATATACTACAATTAAATTAATAATTAATTAACAGCATTAACCTAGTATAATCAAAAAATTCAAATAACATAATGTCACATCAAAATTATATAATTAATTCAATAATTAAAATTAATTATTAACTATTTTTAATTCAATAATTAAATTTATTTCACATGGAAATTTATATTAATTCAATAATTAAAATTAAAATTAAATATTTTGCTTGTTATTGGTGAATGTAGACTGACTCACTATTGTTACTGTTATTTAAGGAAGACAAGACCACCTCGAATAATGGTGGTCCCTAAAGAGGAAGAAGCCATAATGATCTTTTAAGAGGAAGAAGCTTTTGGGTCTTGGACCGTTAACCTATTTCTTTATGTCTCTAAAAAACAAACTCTTAACCAAACAAAAGCAATTTTAAATCATACTCCAACCTAATAATTGATAAAAGCATATTACCTTTCAATAATAAAAGTGATATTTACTTATTTATTTTCATTTATATATATATATATATATATATATATGTTTATTAAATTTTATTTAGATTAAATTTAATTTTAAATAAAAAATATTTAAAATTTGGAAAGCTTTGCCTGGGTTCAAAAGGATTATACCTTTTAATTTCATGGCATAAGATTAACGGTTTTGAATTTTTTTCGACGAAAACGAAATCTAGAGAAATATGAAGAGACCTTAGTCTTAAGTGACGAAGGATATTGATTTTTTTCAATGAAATCAAATGATTAGCTCTGATCTTTTAAGATTAAGGTGAAATCGTCATCTTTTGAGATTAAGGTGGAATCGTGAAATACCAAAACCCCTAGAAAATATAAAAGGATTTTTATGGAAATTGATCAAAATCGTTAATTTCGATATAATTCAAAGATCTTGATGGAACTTCTTGTGTACTGTCACAATATATATATATATATATATATATATATATATATATATATTTTGCGGAACTTCTTGTGTATATATATATATAATTAATTAATTAATTGATTGATTGAAACGAGCTAGTTCAAATTTTGGAGCATGCGGAGAGTTTCAACGGTTCATCATTTGGATTGGATTGTGAATTTTTTAGTAGTTTGTAGTCATGCTAAATTGGAAATCTATTTTTTTTTCGTGTGTTTTTTTTTAATGATCAAGTATGAGAGACTTTTAAATTTTGGACTTTTAGAAATCTATTTTATAAGTTAATAAATCATGTGGATTATGTATTATTATTTTTAATTTTTTTTTATATTTAAATTGAATAATTGAAGTTATTTATTTGTAAAAAATAAGATATAGAAATAAATTTAATCTTATTTATGACAAATATTTTTGTATTGATAATTTTATTATAAAAATGTTGTAGTTGTATAATAAATAAGTTAAATTAATTTTTAATTGGATTATGATTATTTATTTATTTTTAGATAGCATTGAACATCATGTCTTTTATGTTTGATTAGCATATAATATATTATAATTTATGTGTTGACTTTTAATTTTAGTCTATTATAAATCTATTCTAAAAGATAAGAAATTATATGTATCTCATTATTGTTTTTAACTTGGTGATAGTACTCAAGCTTTAAATATCTTGATTTTGGCTAGATATAGATTACAGTATGCATTGATGAATTATTTAAATTTCAATGGACCACAAAATTCATTGGAGAAATTCATGCTTGAGATGAAGCTTCAAAAATTTTGCAAAATGTTTGATAAAATTCCCCAACAAGTGGGGTTTGCATGGATTGGCAAATATACTCCACAAAGCCTATAGTTGGTTGGTATCTGGTTAAGTAATATAGTGGGAAATTAGATCTTTAACAATTCCAAAAAAAATTCAAGTCCTTTTCAGGAAAATCTTTTGCATTTTGGTCAGTGAAATGGAACGTTGTAGAATTGCTTAGAGACATCATTCATAAGCTATTAGGGACTCCTACAAGAGAAATGAAAATCCTTCACAAGGGGGGACAATTGATGATGGAAAAAAGCTTCAAATACTTTGGAATAAATAACTCCGCCATATTTCTTGTTGACGGTTTAAAAAGAGGTGTTATAGGGGGCAAGACTTCCTTTACTTCATAGCCCATGTCTTTTAACGATGCCCTGAAGATGTACTTCAATATTAAGTCAAATAAGGATCTCTCAGGTTAGTCCTTTGTGGTAGATCACTCTTTAGAGACTCCCACACTAGAATTGAACAAGATCATCAACATGAAAAGGATCGAATATTTTACAAGACGAGTGATTATATATTGTTTCAATGTATTTTGGCCCTCTACGTCTACTATGTGGGACTGGGTTCATAAAAAATGGTCCTAAAACATAGAGTTATTGTTATGTTTGAAAGGTTTTTTTATAGTGTTATTTAAAGTTCCTAAAGATTAGAAAAGGGTTCTAGACCAAGGTCCCCGATTTTGGGACATAGCGGATCTTTCGATCAAGCCATGAATTCCGAATTTTAATTCACTTACCATGAAATTATTTTGTGTTTTGATTTGGGTTAGGCTCTCAAAATTTCCCCTTCAATGCATCATGCCAAAGGTATTAGAGGACATCAAAGAATCCTTAGGTCATTTTATCAAGGTAGATAGAGAAATATTGTCAAAGGGATTTGTGAGTTTCATCTGCATATGTGTGGAAGTGGACCTCATTGAAGGTTTTCCAAACAAATTTGTCCTCAAGTGAGGTGACAAGGAGTATTCCCAACCTTTAGACTATGAGAACATTTCTTTCAATTGTAAGACCTTCCAATATTCTATACACCTTCAACATGTATTTCCTCTTCCTAAATGGATTGTCATCTCACAAGAGGTAAAGAGAAACAACTCTAGATAGTGTGATCCAAAACCAGCAACACATGCCAAAAAATCAACATATCAAAAATATAGTAGCTTCAAGTAGTAGAATACATCAATGAATAACACAACATCACAAGTTTTAGATCAGCCTCTGGTAGTATCGACACAACCCTCGGTGGAGGAAAATATTTCACCTACGTAAAAGGAGAGATATTCAACTCCAACACTGCGTGCAATTTATGGGAAGTGAAATCATGAATTGGACCATTCTCATGGCAAGAAATACATGTGAAATCCAAAACCCTCGGCGGAGAAAAATATTTCGCCTAAGTAGAAGGAGAGATATTCAACTTCAACACTGCGTGCAATTTGTGGGAAGCAGAATCATGAATTGGACCAATATGATGGCGAGAAAGACATGTAAAATCTGTGTGGTCTAGAGGCCATGGAAATCTCTCAAGAAAATGAGTAAATGGCTTTAGCCTTAGTTGTGACATAGTTATGAAGGATGGATTGATGTCCATAGGAGAAATGGAAAAAAGGAAAAACTCGTGATTCTCTTTGGTCTTTAATTTCAAGGATGTAGTAGATTTTCTTTGATGTAATGTGATTATCTAATACAATTTCTTTTTATCAAAATAATAGAATTAAATTAAAAAAAAAAAATTACTTGTCATATTAGTGAATAATCATGACTATTTATTTATTTACAATAAATAAGGTGAGGATTAAGAAACTTCAAATTTTTGAAATAGGAATTTATTACTTTTACTTATATAAAATATGTTTTTATATTAATAATTTTAACTATATATCTGGTTATACCTATACCCTCTCTATCTTGGGATGGCACGCTCTTTGGGGTTAGTTCTCTTTATTGGTTGCACTCTTCTTTTCCTCAGTCGCTTGTCTGGCCTTTCTGGGAAAAGGTTCATGTAGCTGAATTTCAACATTGTTTCGAGTTTTATGGGTTTGTAGATGTAATAAGGAAGGTTCATGGATATAGAGTCTTTTATGGTTCACATTTTCCTTCAATCATGGGCGGAATCGTCAGAGTCTTCTTCTCTGCAATTATCATATTTGTGATGGTTTTCATGTGGTTGATTTCCATTACAATTTTCATTGTTCTGTAAACCTATCCACAAACGGAATGGAAAAGGGGGCTGGGTTGACTACAAAGGAGACCTACTCAGTTTTATTGGACCAGAATACTAATTTACTTTTGCGCACAGGGTTTCTATCAAGTTTTACGAACGCAAACACTTATCTGATCATCATGGTTAAAGGGCAAGCTGGGAAGGCTAATCGCAGCAGACAAAAAAATCGAGAGGCTGGATAGAGCCGACGAGGTAGGAGGTCAAATGAGCAAGTGTTGTAGGACATTGCAAAGGTATATGAATCTAGAAATTTGGTTCAAATCAAGACTATAATTCATGGCTGGGAACGACAAACAGATAGTGAGGATGAAGATATGGAAGAACAAATCTCCAAAATGGATTTTATAATAGATCCAGGAAGCACTAGGGGTCGGGTATCCCTCTTTCAACAATCAGTGAAGACATATTGGAAGATGAAATGCCTTCTGGAAAAGGCGTTGGCATCCAAAGAGGAAAAGAGTATCAGTTATTCAATTTTGTTTTAATTGCAGCAAATGAAATTGGACATGCATGAGATGTTCAAAGCTCAGATTCAACTGAATGATAGGATTGGAAATATAGAGAAACAGTTGCAAAATCCACAACGCATTGAACAGGTGTTGGGTACTACTTCTATAGACCCAACACCTATAGATTCCTCTGAGGATATTTATGCTTGGATGCTTAGTTTTCTCTATGGTTTTGGTGTTTATTAGTATTACTACTTGTTTTATTTGTAAATATTATGGACACACTGAAGTAATTAAGGCTGTAAGTAGAAGGATAATATACTTTCGGTTTTGGTCTACTTTTAACTCGTTACGGTAGCCAACAGACCTGGTTTCCTCCGGGCAGGTTGAGGTCACTATACTTGCTATATTTTGTATGAAAATTTTCCCTTTAAATATATGAAAATAGAAAGGTACTACAAAGCTTACAAAAAAAAAAAAAACTATATTAATTTAAATTAAATCAAAATTAAATGTATTATTTTTTATCAATTCTTTCTTATAGCTACCCTAGATTTATCTTAATTTCCTTTTTTAAGTAGGCTATATTCCACATAAATACCATGGATCAATACCGTCGATTTTCAATACCATGAGCCATTTTTATTTTTATTATTATTTTATTTTATAGGGTTAAGACTATAGAAATCACTTGTGTGTTGACCATGACAAATTACAATGTTTAACTTTATAAATCATTAAAGCATTTTTTATTTTAATTAAAAAAACATTTTCTTAGCATGTGATTGACTTAAAATTGTGTGTGTCTTATTTCAAGATTCTTGACATGTGTCTCATTTTATCCATGAATTTTGATCACCCAAAGTCATCAAATTTCATGAGCATCAATTGTTAGACTATCGAAATGTTTTACGCCATTAGATCAAGTAAATATTTTATATATGTTTTTATACAAAAAAACCAATTAATTTATATTACATGAAAAGGAAAATAACTATTTATATATTTAAATATTACATTTTTTTCTACTATGCTCTCCAACAAAGTATGATACAAAGTTTGTAATGTCATGTTTAACATTTTGAATATGTCAAATTACAAAAAATTAAAAATAAAAGTAAATTAAATAAAAATATTGACATAATGTAATGAAAATTTTAACTAGGTCAAAATACAATAAAAATAAAAATAATAAAATAAAATAATGATAAATTATAAATAAAACCCATGGTATTAACCCATGCTATTCATGTGGAATGTAGCTTCTTTATAGAGGGGAACTAAGACGGCCTAAATCAATCTTAACTTTGGAAATAAACTAATTATTTAATAAAATTATTTTTAAATGTTTATAACCATTATTCTTTTAAAAAATTTCTTAATAAAATGTACTAAATCGTCATACATCCAAATATAGAGTTTTCCTTGTTATATATTATTTTTGTTACAACTATTTTATTTTTCCAAAAATACATGATTTGTTTTGTTAAATATTATTTATGTTACAATTGTTTTATAATTCATGAGTATTATTTTTTAATATATAAAAAAATTAAATTAATAATGAATTTTTTTTAAATATGTGATCTTTTTAAATTTCCAAATTATTTTAGAGGACATCATTTATTTTGAGAAATAATGATGAATGTTCATAATTCTCATTTATTAAATAAAACTAAATTTACCTTTAAAGGGGTTGGTAACAATTGTTTTTATCAAAGTGAAGGATACAGAAGA
Source organism: Pinus albicaulis (assembly GCA_034641835.2). Lineage (NCBI taxonomy): Eukaryota > Viridiplantae > Streptophyta > Pinopsida > Pinales > Pinaceae > Pinus > Pinus albicaulis. The sequence continues at coordinate 10,610 of JAXQQM020082294.1, forward strand.
AAGGAGACATGGTGAAGAGAAGCTTCCAACCTTACAGTAAGCCCTAAAAAGGCATAACGTTGAATGTATGGAATCCATTTTCCCTTATAAACATGAGAAGTGCAATGAAAAATGTTGGAATTTGAAAAATGCCACGAATCTTATCCCATGCCTCATTCATTTAGATCTGAAGTATATGGAAGAAGAAAAGCAGGACAATAGATACTTATCAAGACTGTATGATTCTTTAGAAAGAAACGACCTTGACAAGGCTATGGAGGACCAAATAGCAGAATTAAAAATAGAAGAGGACTCTTCAGAAAATGGGTTACTCAAGGATTTTGGAATTCAAATGAGCTACACTATCTCACTAATTCAAGCAAGCACTCAAAAAAAGACACACAATAGTGATATAGAGACAATTTATTCATAAACAGGAGAAAGCTATAATTATAACCCGAGATAGAGTTATGGGAAGAGAAACATTCCAATTGTAAGGAGGAGTCAAAGTTACATGAGTAGTAGTTCACTCAACATAATTCTCCACCACTTATTCTGGAGGAGAAAGTTCCTACTACCTTATCAATTGAAGAAGGCCCACATGAGAAAATCAAAAGAGATTCCTCAATGTTATTTTCATTTGACATTCATTCACTCTGCTCTTTTTTGTCTAGTAGTCTTTTACCTCTAACCTTAAATTCAATGATTCAGAAAATACCAGATAAAAGACACTTACCTATTGTAATCAAGTTAAAAAAAAAGGTATCTCTAAAGGGTTATCACTAGGGAAGGGAGTTATTACATTTAAAATTTGTTCGCATTCTTTTCATTACAAAATTTGATTTTTTATTTTTATTTGATGGGAAAATAAATGATCTTTAAAAGGCACTAAAGTCTTCATGTAGAAAAAAACCAAGTGCATGTTGATTTTGTCATATAGAGGTCTTGAGTGCTTTGGCCAAAATGTCTCATCCATTATTAAAAACACATCTTACATGCAATTAATAACAAATAAGTTGTTCCACATCAATTACCCAATATGGATATTTTGATTTGAGGTCAAGTAAGAATAATTCTCCACGCTTATTTTGGAAGGTCAGTTGGAGTGGAGGAAGTTCCTACTATCTCTTCCTTCTTATATTCTATTCTTTCCTATACCGTGTTTCCTTTGCAACATGTGGTGCAATTGCTAGTTAAATAAATTATAATCATATTACCTAAAATTGAATGAAATTAAGAATACAACCAAATTAACAAATAAAGTAAAAAAATCAATAATTCAAACTAAACAACAAACTAAAAAATAATAATATAAAAATATATTAATTAAGAATCAAAATAAAATTATAAAATTAAAATAAAATAAATTATTATAAAAATTGACATAACAAAACTAAACTAAAAATTAAATTAAAATTAAAGTAGTAACTAAACCACATTGAAAACTAAAGTAAAACATTTGAAAGTACAAAATATAATAATATAAAAATATATCAATTAAGAATCAAAATAAAGTTAGGAAGTTAAACTAAACTAAATTATTATTTAAATTAAAATAACAAAATAAATTAAAATAACAAAATAATTAAAATAAAGTTAAAGAAATAAGTAAGCTACATTTAAAACCAAACTAAAATTATATTTAAGTAAATTATAATTATATTATTTAAAGCTGAATGGATTTAATAATACAATTACTGAAAAATATTATTACATTCTAGTTTTGTAGTTTAATTTGAATGATTGATTTCTTTACATTTTTTAATATTCTTAATTGTATTAAGTTTTAGTTAATATAATTATAATTTAGATTTTTAGTTGTTTTTAGTTTCGTTTTGAATTATTGAATTATTATCCTTTAATTTTTAGTTTAGTTTTCATACTTCGATTTTTATAATAATTTAGTTTAACTTCATAATTTTATTTTGATTCTTTAATTAATAATATATTTACATTATTATTTTTAGTTTTCAGTTTAATTTGAATTATTGTCTTTTTATTTTAAGTTTTAAGTTTTATATTGGTTATATTACAATTACATTAAATTTTAAGTTATATGAAGATAATTTAGTTTAATTTATAACTTTATTTTGATTTTTAATTAATATCTTTTTATATTGTTATACTTTATTTTATAGTTGTGTTTGAATGATTGAATTTTTTTTTCCTTCAATTTCAGTTAGTTAATATGATTATAATTTGATTGAACAGTGAAGACAGGAGGGTGAATTTTTTTTTGGTTTCAACATATTAGCAGAACTGGAGAAGGCATCAACTCGGAACGTGGCGATGGGAAGGGTGAGTTTTTTTTGGGTTTCAACATGTTGCAGGACTGGAGAAGGCATCACTGACTCGCTTCATACCACCCTGCATAGTGTCGATGACCTATGGAGTGGTGCGGCCACGCCCATCTCAACGTCGGTGCAAGGATGTGTATCTCATGCCTTTGTGAATGGGAGCTTTGGGCTTACAATATCTTGCAACGACCAAAAAATAGTGGAAGAAAGTAAAGATTACGCCTCTCAACAGTTTATCTCGGTTAGGAATACATGTATGGCCGATTTTCGCCCACAAAACGAAGGATACCCCATATTTATCTGCTTTGATGTTTTAATGTGGCTACTACAAGGGAGGTGATGGTTTCAAAATGTAAAAAATATATCAGGGAGACAGGCAGATTCCTTAATATAACATTAAAAAAAAATATTTTTGACATTTTAAGAAATAGAACCATTAAATTTGGTTTAGCTGAACATCTTTAATTGAAATTGAAAAATGAAAAAATAACCTAAATGATGATGGCTTAAAACTAAGTAACACTTGGAAACAGCTAATTAAATCATCTCATTAACTAATTTATCAAAACAAGTTCTTTCATTTCAATAATTAATTTACTCATTATCATATTAATTACAATTTAGTTATTTCAATTCATCTATTAAAATTGTAATAATTGAATTCAATTATCTTTAATTAATCAACTGACTAAATTAATAATTAAGACAATTTATGAAAAATAAATCATTAAAAACAATTTTTTTACATTCAATAGCTAAAAATTTAAAATTCTACCTTTTTTAGATTTTCTAAAAAATATACTCACAAGTAATTTAATAATTAATTAACCACATTAACCTAGCATAATAAAAAAATCAAATAACATAATGTCACATCAAAATTTTATAATTAATTCAATAATTAAAATTAATTATTAACTATTTTTAATTCAATAATTAAACTTATTTGACATCAAAATTTATATTAATTGAATAATTAAAATTAAAATTAATTATTTTGTTTAATACAAATTAAAATATCTATCATTTAAAATAAATTTAAGCTATATTAAATATCTAATTAATAATTTAATCCATTAAACAAAAATAATAATAATAAATAAATAATAATAAATTAAAAAAATTAAAAATTATTAATTAAACTAGAATTTAAATAAAAACTAGAAGACCATGTTTCCTTTCTTTTTACTCTCTCTTATATTTATACTTTGATCTCAACTCTTAACATCTATCCATTTCAATTAAAAAAATGAACTCCCTTATTTTAATAGTCTGAAACATCCGGTTAAAAACTCAATAAGTTATTCCACTCTCTACAAAACTATTACACACCTGTATGGATTGTATGGATTCTCTATTAAATGTATATCCCTTTCTCGTTTATCTTCCACCTATATGGTTTTTCTTTTAAATGTATATCCCTTTATTGTTTATGTGGGCTTAGCATCGAGTGAACAAACTACTATTATTGGTAATGTGGACAGGAGCAGGTAGTATTAATATTATTGTATTTCACTAGATGCATAAATCACTCCCTTCTCCTCGTCAAACAGAGGAGAAAAAATACCCCCATTGTTTTCTTTGTTTTGTAGATATGAGGGTTTCAAATTTGTTGAAAGTCACCGAACCTTGCGCAGTCTGGGCTATAAACCCACAATAAATAGAAACGCGCCCTCTATGGATGGATCCTATCGTCCATCAATCTTGGGAGAAATCATTTTCTTTATATGTTTTCATTAAAAACATTCTAGGGAAGACAACATTGTTTTGGATGAAGGCTACATATACCATTTATGATCAGAGATATAGTATCAATAATAAGTGGTTTATTCATGTTGAGTATCAAAACTTTATTTATGCATGGATTTTACTACATCACTATACAAAAATAAAAGGAAATGGTATCCACAGGAATTCATTCATTATTCTAAACATGCATTTGCGCGGTAGTGATCCATGTTCTAGGACTCAAAGTGGGTCGTCTTCATACAAGGCTGCAACCCAGGGAAATTATTTGTTTTTTCCTGGTCTACCCCATAACAACACTAGACCTCAAATCTAAAATAATTTTGTCCCTACATGGTTGAAAAAATGGAGAATTCTCTCCTCATGGATATAAATATTTCAGAGGTATTCACTCTCTTTTCTTCTCTAAAATCAAAGGTTGTTATTTGTAGATTTAATAGTTTTTCGTTCAAACTTGAGGCTTTACATCAATTGACATTAACTCTATAGACGCCAAACTTTGACATTTACTTATGTTCTAAAAGTTTTTCATTGTTCAATTTGACACACAAAAATAAATGGATATTATATTAAATGGTGGGCCATTGTTTTGAGGTATTATGGATATTTTCATTACATCATGGTTCCCAGAATTTGACCCCACAACTATGGTCGTTTCTAATATGTTTGTTTGGGTGAGACTCTCAAATCTTCCCTTTCTATTCTAGCATACTATAGACATAGAGTACATTTGGAACACACTTGAGAAATTCATGAAAATGGGCGATGAAAGGACAAAGAAAAGTATCTTTAAATTTTTTAGAATATGTGTAGAGATTGACCTCAGTAAAAGTATTCCTAGCCATATACAAATGAAACATCAAGATTTTTGTTGAACCTATCTTTTAGATTATGAAAACCTAAATTATAGATTTTATAAATGTTTTCAAACGGACTATTTACAAAAACATGTATCCCCAAACCAAAAAAAACCCAAAAAAAAGTTTGAAAAATAAACAAAAAGGTTAGTAGTATACCGATCCTCAACTAGCCGTCGATGAGGAAGAGGATATTCTAGAAGACCAACCTATCCAATAATTAGAAGATGAGACTTATATACCACTACTCAGGGAATCTCTTAAACAAAACATGGTAGACATTGGAGTTCTCATGATTTTAGAACATTAGATTAATGAGACTCACATGGTGGATGGTTTCAGAGGTAAAAGAAAGCATATCCATGTATTTGAAACCTCAAAATTTATGGACAAGTAGCATCCTCCGAAGATAGTGGATAGTTCTTTGGTTTTGGTTCCAGTAGGTACTAGTATGGGGTTTGGCAGGAGGGAAAAGCAGAACCTTAGTGTTGCTTTTTAATATTTCCAATAATTTTTTTTGGTTTTTCTCATTATTTTGTATATAAATTTTCTGGGCCTTGGCCTTTATACGTAGGAATGTACTTTTATTTCTTCGCCAATCACATATATAGGAAAATCCATGGAGAAGGCACGTGTAGTGTGAAAAAAAATATGATTATAATTTGGACTTTTAGGTTTTCAGTTTAGTTTTAAATGTGGTTTAGTTATTACTTTAGTTTATTTTACTTGCTTCTAATTTTTAGTTTAGTTATGTTACTTCAATTTGTATAATAAGTTTTAACTTCCTAACTTTATTTTGATTCAGAGTTAATATATTTTTATATTATTACTTTTTAGTTTGTAATTTAGTTTGAATTATTGATTTTTTTACTTTATTTTACAATTTGGTTGTATTATTAATTTCATTCAGTTCTGGTTAATATGATTATAACTTACTTAAATATAGTTTTAGTTTTATTTTGATTACAATATGTCAAACATGATTCCATGAAAAATGACAAGTTTGTAGGGTGACCAAAATTCATGAGTGACATGGGACACATGTCAAGAACCTAAAATAAGACACATAACTTTTTAAGCCAATCAAATGCTAACAAATTATTATTTTTAATTAAAAAAAATATACTTTAATGAATTATAAAGTTAAACATTAGAAACTATTATAAGTGATACTTGTCCGGATTTATGAAGGAACAAGTAGAATACGAAGCCATAAACATAGAAATATAGCATAAATAAGGCTTCATTTTCATTAATATCAAATCACGGAAACATGCTTACAAGGAAATGATGGAAATAAAATAGCTAGGAGTGCGTGGTGAATCTCTAGAGAGATGTGGTGGCTACGAGACCTCGAAAATTTGTGTTACAATGAGGCTCGGGGGCCTATTTATTATGGAAAGCTGATGGAGAACTCTAAACGTCCAAACACCTAACCCTAGGAGATGAAGCGCCAAAAATATGGGCCCCGTTTGGGTAAATTGGTGTTTCAACTTCCCGGGGATGTAACTTCGACATACTATCTCCGTTTGGGGCCTCAAAATGGCTCCGAAAGTTTAGGACTTGAAAAATTGTTAAAAATAGTAAGTTGTGAAAAAAACTGAAAGAGACAATGGTGGGGCCCCAAGTGGAATAGGCGGGTGGCCACCAATATCCACCTGGATCATTCCTCCCCCCTTAGGAAGAAATGGTCCCCATTGCATTGAGTTCCTCCATGAGATGAGGAAAATTCTGTTGAACTTGGTCCCTGGTGAACCACTTGCCTTGGTGCAGGAGTTGGCCAGCTTTGACAACCCGATACAGTTGGATCTTCTGTCGGCGAGTGTTCTTGATTTGCATGTCCATGATACAGTCTGTGGTGGCCTGTTCCATGTAGTTTGGGTTTAACTCTTTTGGTGTGAGTTCTTCTGCAATGTCAGAGGTGTCCAATAGAGGTGGGAAGTAGGGACGAAGGCGGTCTACATTGAATACTGGGTGCAGACCAAGGAATGGTGGAATACTGAGCTCGAAGGCATTGTTCCCTACAGCCTTGGTGATGGTGTACGGCCCATATCGGAGCGGGCGAATCTTGCGGTGGGGTCCAGTGAGGCGCTCCTTCTGCAAATGTAGCCATACTTTGTCGCCCACCTGGAAGTTGTGTGGCACCCGGTGTTGATCATGGCGCTGCTTGTACTTCGCATTGGCTCTGTCCAATATATCATGAACTTGTTGGCGGATGTGTTGAATGCGCTCGATGAAGCTACTTGCTTTGTCAACTTCAGACTGGACGTGCGCTGAATCGGCCTGAGCAGCTGCAAATGGCATGGCTACGTCAATGGGACATAGTGTCTGGAATCCCAAGCCCACCTGAAAGGGGCTATGGCCAATTGAACTGTGGAGAGCCCGGTTATAACTATGTTGTACATAAGGGAGGCTCTCGTCCCATGTGCGTGGATTCTTTGAATTGTACATGCGCAGAATGTGTACAATCATTCTGTTGACGACCTCTGTCTGGCCATCGGTTTGGGGATGGAAAGCTGTGGACTTGGTGAGCTTGGTATCCAACATCGACCAGAGGTTGGACCAAAATGTGCTGAGGAACCTGCTATCTCGATCTGATATGATAGACTGTGGGATCCCAAAGTGCACCCACACTCATTCAAGAAGATTTTAGCCGGTGGCTTAACATTGTGATATTCCTGCTGCGGTAGCCATAATGGCCATCTTTGAGAATCTGTGTGACCATACTAGCTCTGCA
>JAXQQM020074852.1:0-127048 GCA_034641835.2 Pinus albicaulis
TTAATGTGTAATAAAGTGTTTGATTCTTCACATGTATCTTATTGAGTTGCTTGCTTACCCGCAAAAACTCGTTCCTTCAGTTTTTCCAGTGTTGTCGGTTGTAACTAGGGTACGTTATGGGCCGATTTTCTCAATGTCTGCATAATGAAAAACTTAGTGAAGTGGATAGTAGTGTCAGCGCTACATTTCATTGGTTGTTACATGATTTTTTTTTCCAGTGTTTTAAGTGAAAGTTCTATTTGATCAAAATTTGAAAGAGTGAGTATGGTTTTGGTTAGCTAAATCTCATTATTGATGACCATATCGGATATAGCCAAGGCCAATGTCATGTCCAAAATCATGTATCTTTATTTAATTATTTAAAATTATTTGGGTATTTTATTTTTTGAACTTGTAAAATTGATAAAAAATCATTTATGAAAATTTTCAACAGCCTAATTGTATTATGACGATAAGGAAATAGCCAAGGCCAATGTCATGACTTAATGTCATGTCCAATGCCATTAATATTTATGTAATTATTATTTAATAATAATTGGATATTCTATTTTTTAAACTTGTAAAATTGATAAAAAAATAATTTATGAAAATTTTCAACAGCCTAATGTAGTTTTAGAAGATTTTTAAAATTTGAGTTGGTACGAACAAAAAACCGAAAAACACATTTGTTGCTTGAAATTGATCCTGAACAAACCTAACATTTGAGTTCTCATTTACGGGTCAAACTTGTTTGGCATATTTTGGAATAATTTTTCGATAGCGGTTCAGACTTGTTTGGCATATTTTGGAATAATTTTTCGATCGTTAGTTCTCATTCACTGTTCGGACTTGTTTGGCATATTTTGGAATAATTTTTTGGTCGTTTAACTTCAGAGCCCTATTATGAAACTTAATTTTACTAATTGGTTCAATATTGTTAAGCTGGAATTTCTAATCTTTGGATGGTTTTAGAACATTAATGTAGAATTTTATGAGAAAAGAAGCTTTGAATGGAGGTGGAGCTTTCATTTTAAAAATGTTTCCCCATTTCAAAATGGAATATGTTATGATTTGTTTTCTTGGGAAATTTCAAATCATTTTACAATAGGCCAAAAACACTGAAACATATTCTCAATATTTATTCTTTGTGTTATGGGACTACTTTTATGGTGCAATTTACTAACATTTATAGCAGGTTTGAACTGTTTTGTGAGTTTATATCAACCTATTGAAATATTGAAAATATCTAGAGGAAGATTTTGGCAATGTATGGTCAATTCCAGTGAATAGTTACTAACATTAAAGTCGTGATGTTGTAGAAATTTTGAGTATTATGGTTAGAGGTTCACTACGGAGGTCAATTGTTATTTTTTTTTTACATTCTGGATAATACATTCTCTCACTCTTGAGTGCATTTTTATAACTATGAATTTTAATGGTTTGACATTGTAAGAATGACCATTGTCTCACTCCATTGATAACAAGTTAAGAATCATTCAAACTGGAACTCGTCTGCCAGTGTCACTCCAACAACGGTGCCGCCTACGGCAAGGAGATAACATGGTTGTCACCACTGGCATCTAGAGCCATGAATCAACGTGGAATAAGTGACTCTGCTCACCTTTGAGGTTGCTCTAGCTGCGTTGTTGGGCTCATTAGGGGAATTTTGAGATCTAAAATGGGCCTCTTAAGAAAAATGTACAACCAAAATAAATTTTATAAGAACCAACATGATTCGAGATGATGATGTCAACCATGGGGGATGGTTCACCATTTTTTAAGTAAAAGGGTAAAAAGATTAAAAAATAATAAAATAATAAAACTATTTTTTCAACTCGCATTTTCAACTTGTCTCCCAAATTTTTTACTCAAATTTCGAGAGAGATTACTCGTTAAATGAAAAATTTAATTCGTCATCCAAGGAGTACCCATGTTGCATACTTTCGATGGACCCTGCTACACGAAAAATGAGAAATACACGAAAAAACGTGATTGCAATCATGTTTTTCATGTATTTCTCATTTTATGTGTAGCATGGTCCATCGAATGTATGCAACATGGGTACTATTTGGATGAAAAATTAAAATTTTCATCCAATGATTACTCCTGCTTGAAATTTGAGAAAAAAATTTGGGAGATAAGTTGAAAATACGAGTTTAAAAAGTAGTTTTTTTCTTTTTTCCCTCTAAAATTTGATGATGTCATCAAATCTTATTTTATTATTTCCACTATTATTTTATAATTTCCTTACGAAAACCATTTTAGACCTCAAATTTCCCCTAATGTATGAGGCGAAGGCCTCATGGAAGCGAACACAGAGGTTGAGACACAAACGTCACCCAACCAGCGACCCTTGGTGTTGTCAACAATGGCATTCAAGAAATCTAGTGGCTCGAGGCGAGAGTTCGAGTTCGTGCTAGGCTCGACGGAGCGGAGAGTGACATGGCAGTGGTTCTGAGAAGAACAACCACTCACAACATTGAACGTCGTTGCCCGATAATTCATTCACATGTAATATTTTTATAGGCTTCCGGCATACAACGAAAATCCGTATAACAACCTCTCTTTATAAACACCTTAAGTGTAATAAAACTAGCATTTCCCCCTAATGGTGCAAAGTTAAGCCGAAGGAAATAATATTATATAAAGAAATATTTTGAAAAAAATTGAAAAAAATTTATTTTCAAATTTTCAAAGACTAAAAATAAATAAGAATGATTTAAAAATATATAAAAAAAAATCAAGATATTTATATTAAATGCATAGTATCGTTAAAAATACATATAAAAAAACAAAATTAATATAGGAAAAGCACAATTAAAAGACCAAAATCATATACATAAACCAACCTATACATTTAAAAAATTAAAAAAAAATCATTAATATCCTCCTGCATTTTAAAAATATCTCTGTACATTTCAAAAAATATTCCCTAGACCATTTAACATTATACAATGTCAAATAATCGATCACATAAATATTTATATTTTAAATTGATAAAACTAAGCTTTAACATCCAATATACTATTTATAAATCAAATGAATAATCTACATGTACAAATGGCCAAATCATTATAAAAACATGAAAAATAAGTAATAAATAAAGATACACAAATCTCATATCTCATTCACATACAATATACATAAAAATATAAATAAATACATAAATAAATAAATATATGACACCGATTTTTACACGAGTGGAATCCTTGTAAGATCTTCTAAACATGAAAAAAATCCCAAAAAATAGATCTTTGTGATATTGTGTTGTTACCAAACAACCTTTCTAAATGAAAAGATAGGTATCATTGTTTTGTTTCTTTTCTTTCATATAATTAGTGGTAGAACTCGAGATCCAAATCTGTGCCACTGCTCCATGATACATATAAAATCATAATTCTTGTATACATAGATTTACCTACCTACCTGCCACTTCAGAGAGCTCGATACTTTAATGTTTCTGATTATGATTGGAGGTTGTCTTATATAACGTGAGTCTATATAAAACTGTATATTGGATGTTAATAATAGATATGAACCTAAAAAAATTATCTTGTTTTATATTTAGCGGATGATTATTAATTTAAAAGTATAAATTCAAAGAGTGATGGTTACACTAGTTAAATTCATCCCCAATCTAATTTACTCAACTAAATAATTTCATCCCCAATCTAGTTTACATGAATAAATAATTCAACACAAACACTTCATTTGTCAACATGACTAAACATGTTACTTAAATTACAATATATTTTATTATTCATCCCAATTCCACAAATTAAATTAAATACAACTCATTCAAGTTAACTTAGGAGTGATATATAAATTCACTGCAACCCAATAAATTTACCAAATCTAAAATCTTTCTATACTTACATAAAACCAAATGTCAAAATTCAATACAAAATTATGCTATTCAACTCTAAAATCTTCCTATACCTACAGAAAACCAAATGTCAAAAGTCAATGCAAAATTATGCTATTCAACCACAACTATAAGGGCACAACTAAAAGTGAAAATTTGGGAATAAGAAAAAACCAACTTTTGAAATCCACCATAAACAAATTCTCTAGAAATAAGAATTTTAAAACCAGATGTCAAAAGTCAATGCAAAATTATGCTATTCAACCACAACTATAAGGGAAAAACTAAAAGTGAAAATTTGGGAATAAGAAAAATCCAACTTTTGAAATCTACCATAAACAAATTCTCTAAAAATAAGAATTTTAAATTTATAGAACCTGGTAAAAAAAAAATTGCTAATATAAATTTATAGAACCGAGTAAAATAAATAGTTGCTAATATAAATTTATGGAACCCAGTAAAAGAACATCAATTTTAGAAAACCAAGGATGCGTTTCACCACAACTTATTTCAACTTTTTTGTAAATTTGGTTCAACTGAAAATTAAAGGCAAGGTGTGTACATCTCCTTTGGAGAAGGGTACATCAATTTGAGGTTGGCCTAGCTAAACTCTAACATTAAATTAGATTGTGTGCATTATCATATTCTCTTCAGGTTTATTTGAGTATCTATTCACCCAATACAAAACATGTTTCTTGCCCTGTACTACACTCTTCAAATGTAGAAGAGCTCCAAGAATTTACTGCAACCAAAAAAAAAATTGTATATTATCATGCAAAACCACCATAATGGAATATACAAAACTTAGATTAAAAAAAATAACAATGTATTTAGGTAAAGTTCAAAAGACCCAAAATACATAAATATGAAAATATCCAAACCAAGTAACTACAAATTTAACAAATCTAGAATCTTCCTATACCTACATAAAACCAAATGTCAAAATTCAATACAAAATTATACTATTCAACTCTAGAATCTTCTTATACCTACATAAAACAAAATGTCAAAATTCAATGTAAAATTATGCTATTTAACCACAACTATAAGGGAACAACTAAAAGTGAAAATTTATGAATAAGAAAAATCCAACTTTTGAAATCCACCATAAACGAATTATCTAGCAATAAGAATTTTAAATTTATAGAACCTCGTACAAAAATCAATTGCTAATATAAGTTTGTAGAACCTAGTAAAATAATTAGTTGCTAATATAAGTTTATAAAGTCCAGTAAAAAAACATCAATTTTAGAAAACCAAGCATGCGTTTCACCACAACTTATTTCAACTTTTTTGTAAATTTGGTACAACTAAAAATTAAGGCAAGGTGTGTACATCTCCTTTAGAGAAGGGTCTCCTCTCTAGCACATAAAGAAGTCTCAACCAGTCTAATCCATCAAATATCAATTTGAGGTTGGCCTAGCTATATTGTAACATTAAGATAGATTATTTGTATTATCATATTCTCTTCATGTTTATTTGAGTATCTGTTTTCCCAAAACAGCACATGGTTTTTGCCCTATACTACACTCTTCAAATGTAAAAGAGCTCCAGGAATGTTATGAGGGATTTTTGTCAGTGAGATAATGTAGTCATTAGATTACATACATCATTTTACAAAGTATTGAACATATTATCACTAGGGTTTGGTTTTGAGGATGAAACCCTGCAAGTTCTCACAGAGCTTACAAAAAAAAATGCTAAAAACCAAGAAACTGAAAAAATGATGGAAACTATATAAAAACCTAGAAGAAATCGGTCTATGTTCAATAATAGATGAAGTCATGTATTCACAGGTTGCAACTCACTGCGAATTAATATTTAACTATTTTCATTGTGCTTCAATGAAAAAAGGGAAAAAAAGGCTCCGAGTAGGAGTTAATTTGTTATGCAACATGCCACAAATGCATTTAATTTATTTAGCAAATACAACATTGAGTAGTTGTCCTCTACAGGAAACCTTCATTGCAAATTGCAGGGTGCAACCAACTGCAAATTTTCAATATAGTGTGAATCCTGATACGAATTGATCTACTCAGTCTGTTACATTAAATAATTTAGTGAAAAATAAATGACTCATGATTCAGATCAGGAGTCAGCCTACTTATTAGGCAGTCATTAAATAAAACTCTTAAAATTTGATGGACATTGGAATTCTGGAGAGAGAAGAGAACTAACCTGTGCCCAATGTTGAAATTTTCCCATGAAAATCTATTATTTGAGGATTTCCCTCCAATAGATAATGTTGATCATACTGTCGATGTTGCGGTGGACTTTGAAGTGGAGCAAGTCTCTATTCTAGAGAGTTTACTGGCATCCATATTTGAACCTTTTTCTAGTTGACCATCCTATAAATTAGGTACAATCCTCCGAAAGTGATCAAAACTATAGTTTTCTTGAGCTAAAGGACCTCATCTTGTCTTTATGCAGTTGAGACTGAGGGAGTATGCCAATATGGATGAGGCCAGGTTTTAAGATCGAATGATGCCAAACCCATTTTCAGAGAGGTATTTCGTGAATTGCACTGGGTTTGGGTTCTTTAAATTAACTCGATCTACTGCTGGAATATTCTTCAGCTTCATGGAAGTGTCCTTTTTCTCAATCCACTCATGCTTGGCTTGAGGACTCTCAATCTTCTTCAATTTAACAATTGAATCCTTTCTAGATATTTCCTTCTTCACCCTGTTGTCCTTAACTCGGTCCTGCTCAACAACGTCACTTTCCTTCTTTTTTTTCACTTTTTCCAATTGCCCCTTTCTTCTTCTAATTCTTGCTAATAATTCTTGTGCTCCTGTTCCCACCACCTCCACTAGATCCAACAATGCTACCACTACCCTGAATCTCATTCCGTCCAATGCTTGCTTCTTGTTTGGACTACTTCTGACTCCAAAAAAAACTACCCTTAAACACCATCTTTAAATCAAACCCTGAGAAAGTCGGTAACCCACTATATCTATACCATAGACAATCGGAGATTTTTCCACTTCAAGTTCACCATTGCCAAGTCTGAAAGTGCATAAAAAGAAGAATAAAAGACATCTTTGGGTGCATTTATACATAAATAATAACATGAAAATAAATCATTCCTCGGCAGCTTTTCTTGAACCTATCTACCCATCCATCCAGCATGGAAACCCTCGCTACAACAGATTACTATCTTCGAAACAAACCCTGGTTAACACCATCTCCTCCTTCGTAAAGAGACATCGGGATTAGAGATAACAAGGGAATTGGGCTCCTGCAAGATAACCCATCGAATCTGTCGACTGCCTTTTCAATTGCATGGGAGGACACCCGTTCAGATTTTGTCAGGGATGACGAATCTAAACAGTGTCGTGAAGATAAACTTCACAATAGAAAAGCCTTCGACTTAATTAATTAAAAATAAGGAAATGTGCTAAAATTATTTCATTATCACTCTCAACCAATAATAAAATATGAAAATGTCCATAATAACATAATTTTACACATAATTTAATTAGAAGTAAAAAAATGTATTTTTCCTTTTACATATGAGGAACGGGTAAATCTTATACTTTTAAAAAAAATTAATTTAAGCTAACTATTTGAATGTCATTGTTAAGTAATTTATTTTATTATGAAATTTATATGGTTAATAAAATTAAAGAATTCAATACAAATCATAAATTAAATAATTCAAGAAGCACAATTAAGAGATATTGATGTCTATGTGTAGATATATTAATAACCAAAGGAAAATTAAATGTGTACAATGAAGTAAAATATTTGAATGTAAACTATGTATATACCATATACAACAAATGAAAAAATAAATCCTTATGGTTAAAAAAATTCAATTAATGTCATTATTCTATTTTATGGTCCTTTCTAAGGTATATATTTTTAGTCAATTTTATATAGATTTGTTAGAATTGCAAGTGTAAGCTATGTAGTCTACACAATTCAATTGTTGGAGGGGATTTTCAAGGCCTTGAATCCATTCTTGTGTTCAAAAATAAAATTTAAACAATTTGAAAATTTACGCACACACATAATCAGTATAGATACAACTCAACTCAACCATGAATATATCAAGTGCCAAGAGGCATCTAAACTTTTGCAAACACTTTTTCAAGTTTTGCACTCAAAGTGGTATGCACCTCAAGGGATTTGATCAAATTTTTAGTTATGATGGATATATACTGGTGCATATCATATTAAAAACTAAATTATAAAAATTATAAAACAAATCAAAGAAAAATGCCAAACTCATATTTGTTGGAAAAATACCATAATTTCTTTTCAACTTTTGAAAAAAGCAACAAATATACATTTTGGAGATATTAAAAGCATATAGAAGGTACATCCTTACGACTTAGGAGCATGGAAAAACCTAAAAATACAATAATACAAAGGAGAATATTAAGTAATATAGAAATCTCTTACCTTTTCTTTATTTTTTCTCTTTCTTTGGACCTTCTACCATCCTTTTGCAGGATGGTCAACAAGAAATATTGCTAAATCATTCTCTGTCACCTCTGGTGGATGTTATTTGTTAGAATCAGAGCTTTCTGAAACAAGAACTCTCTTTGTGCCTGCCATCCAATCTTCCTTTCTAACCACTGCTTCATGATGTTCCTATGCATGGATCAATTCTATTTCTAAGTTCCTCTACATATGAGGTGCATGGTCATCATGAGCTTAGGTATCCTTATATTCTTGTTCTGAAAAATTATCCTTGATTACCCTTTATTTTTGGAGTAAATAAGATCAAAAGGTTTCTAACTTTTTGTCTTGACCCTTCTTCTTTTTTGGTGGCTTTTTTACCAGAAAGCACTAGTCTTAAAGATTTCTTGTTTGAAAACATGTATGACATCTGAATGTCATATTATCATAGTCCAAAATTTGAATCCATTGGAAATATTTATGTTTTAGTAAGATGCAATAAGGTAAACCCTTTCTTAGGTCTATTTCTACACAGATACGAGAAAAGGTGAATAAAACTTTTTTCTTTCTTTCAACTTTTTGTAGTAACCCAAAGTGTTCCCAACACCCTCTAGAACCTTTTGATGCCAAAAGGGAAAATAGAGGTTTGGTGACCTTACCTAAACTAAAATATTTGTTATCACCATTGTTGTAGAATCAAACTCTAAAAACCAATGGGTGATGAAAATCCATATTGTTCCCTAGAACCAAGGAACTTCATTCAAAACTTTCTCCAAATCTTCTTGGGAATTGAACTGAACAATGAAAAACCCTTTTGAAAATATGTGGATATCATAAATTTTAGACCATGTCGTAAAATTCCATTGATGTGTGGCTTTATACCTTGGCAATAAATCGTTAAATCTACAAATCATGTCAATCGTTAAATCGTTAAATCAAATCACATTTTTGAACAACAAAAATCTCGAGGTATTATTAATTCTCCACAGGTAGAGGAAAGAGAAATATATATTTGTTCTAGAATATCATGTGCACAATGTGAAGCCATGGAATACCTTTACATAGGTTCTGTGTAGGAATTTAACGAGGATTGCATCATAGTAGTGTTACCAAATGGAGATCCACTTGGCTATCCATTCTGGGTTTCCAAGGTTATAAAGGTCATTAAAGAAAATGAAGATATTACCATTATTGAAGTACATTGGTATGCCACAAATACCCACCCATTCAATGGTGTGTACAAGCCAGAGATGGTATTTTATAAAAAAATTGGGAGAAAGAGAAAAATAAAGGGTACAAATATAAATCGTCATCATACAAACCTCTTAAAATTAGAGGATGTTGACATACTTGTGTATGACTTCAGTTTAACAAAGCGAGGATATCTTCGCTTCAAGACCATAGATATTTTGAACAAATTGCTACGAAAAGAAACAATGTTGAGATGAGAGTCTGTTGAGCCTAGTTATAGATCTAGAATACTTTTGAAACCTGAAATGGTGGGCATGGATATTGACTCATATGGGGAACTAGTTGGTTAAAGACAAGAATATGGATCATCTTCATCTGCATTAATTCATTCATCTGAATATGTAGATTTTGATGGTGTGCCAGAACCTATGAGTGATTTTGAATAAATTTCTAAGCATTTTATGTAAATGATGTTTGCATGGTAACTTGAAATAAATATTTGACTTCCATGTGATCTTACATGAAGCTATGAGTCATTTCTATGTTTGTTGGATTATATGTTTTAATTAAGAATAATTCATCTCCTTAGAATATCCAAAATGCAATAATGAATTAAAAAAATAATTTATGTTATATTCAATCTACCAAAGTTGATATTTTGATTAAAAGTAAAAAAAAAAAAAGAAATTAATGGAGAATTTTTAAATTATACAGTGATATTTCCATGATATTATTATTTGTATCATTTGTTAATATTTTTATTAAAATTTAAAAAAATATTAGAAATTAATGTTGAATTTTTAAATTATACAGTGATATTGCCATGATATTATTTATTGTTGTCATTTGGTATAAGATACTTTTAAAAATGTTAAAAAATTAATGCATCATTGAAAGTGGACACTTCTTTTCAATGGTTGATTTTTAGGATTTTGTTGCAATAAGATAAGTTGTCTAGGCTAAGATTTGAAAAGAAATATACTCGTAGCCTTTAAAATAAAAATCACTCTCCGAATAATGAATCTTTCATTTATTGATTCATTTTTAAAATTTGTTTTAGTCATATAATTTGTCCATAATTTCATGGTTCAAATATGTTTAAAACTTAAGGCTTTTAATCCCATGGTTGAAAATTTGTCAAAATATTAAATTTTTTCTGAGTTATGATATTCTATCTTAATGTTATAGTTGAAAACAATTACAATTTTAGGGTTTTTTAGAGTCAATATATTTGATCTTTAACAAGATGGATGAAAATTGTTGGAATTATAAGGCCCCAAGACATTATATTTTATCTTTAACATCATGTGTGAGAATTGTTGGAATTTTATGATTATTGAAAATCCTAATATTTTATCTTTAATTCCATTGCTAGAAAGTGTCAAAATTTTAACCCAATTTATTTTTGTTATTCCATCATCAAAAAAAATTTATTCGAGGATGTTTTTTCAATCCTTTTTGCAAAAAATAAAAACAATTTTAAAAAAAATGTTGAAAATTTACCCTAAAAAGAAAACATCATTCTTGAACACAATTTTTTTGGGGGTTGTTTTTTCATGTTTTTTTGGCAGTTTTGTGCTAGAGTTCTCATTTTGAGGTAACTTTGTTATCACTGTACTTTCCATCTATGTGAACATTAAAGTGTTTTTTTCTATATGAATTGTGAAATTGAATAGGAAATGGGAATGTACTATTTCGTTGTTTGATTGAATCGAAACCCCCAGTGTTGAAGCGAACCGGATTCTGTTTATAAACTACTGTGATCACATTTTATTCATGTGCAATGTTTTTCTTTCAAAGTTTGCAATTATTCAACTGATTTTCATTAAGAAACTGAGCTTTGGAGCTCCCATCGTCGAGTTGTGCCCATTTTAATTTTGACTATTGTCATTTCAGCTTAAGGCCTAAGAAAGAAAATGTTTGTGCATTCTAGGTTAGTGAGTGTGTGGGTTATGTGATGTGAATCTCATCAACAAAAATAGAGCACTATGTTTTTGGTTTTCTTTTAATACAATCCAAACACCTTTGTGAAGAGTTTTTGACTGTCAAATTCTAACCCTCATATTACAAACGCAGTGAAGAGAGGTGAATTAAGTAGTTTGTAGTGCTAAGAAGCAAGTTAAGGTCATGGAAGATCGATTCTGGAGAGAGTCGAGTCATTTCACCTTCCCAAAACCGCAATAAATTATTTTTAGGGGTGATACGAAATCATTTCGCAATGGCTACAACATTTTTATGGGCATTCCGAAATCATTTTGTAGCGACTGCGCATAAAATTTTCGGGACTATGTGTTTGGGTTTTAAATGTTTGTTTTTCCTTCCTGTTGCACTATTTATTAATTTGAAGTGTATGTAATTGGATGAGGTGATAAAAAGAGTGGAGGGTGAGAGAAAAATCTCTCATAAAATTTATCAGAGACAATTTTATATTCTTGTATAGACTGCATATGTTAAATGGTTTATGAAACTAGAAAGGAGAACAAAGTTGTGTGTGAGTTAGCCTGGGGTTATTGGTAGTTGGGGTGACCTCGATATGTTATCATCTGGCGATTTCTCTAATATATGAATTATATATACCACATGCTCCCCTTTCAATACCAAAAGCGGGATCTAGGTCCCATTCAAAGGCTTTACGAAAATATGGAAAACTTTCACCTTGTTCTAATCAACTTCAACTAGATCTAATTTTTCTGTCTTAGAAAGTAGGAGCATAAGGGGTTATTCAATTAGACATGATCTGATATGATGGCAACAAAGGGAGAAAACATGAATATCTAAACATGCAAGCCTCCAAGTGAGCATATTTAGGATGACGTCAGCAGATTCTTGTATTCTCTCATGTTGAACGGTAAATCGACTTCGGAAATGTGCTAGTTAAACCATGGTGCATAGCGCATATGGTTAGTCATACTTTCAGAGAAATTGATACATGCATTCCCCACCATTGTCTCCTCAACATTCTTGCTATCCACAATCTAGAAAATGCTTTAGTTCTGCTTCACCATCATTTCCCAACTCCACAAATATAAATAATTTATATATATAAAGATGTGAAATTTATACATGAATACAAAAAAATATTACTAGGAATTCATTTTAACTCTATATTCACCAAGATTCCAGAGGAGGAGTTCTCTAGGTGTAAACTTTTCCTCAAAACTGTTTTTGGATCCAAAGTTAAGAATGATCTATATTGGTGTTATAAATATTAATGTTTAATATGAAATAAATTATTATTTTATTTTCATTTTAAATTTAAGTTATCAAGGCAAATCTTTAGTAGTGAAAAAAACTGGATTATTAAGTTTTTACGAGAAACCTTTTTAGTCATGATTGCAATAAGTTTTTGTACCTTAGGTATTTGATATTTCATTTTACATTACATAGATGATCAATTTACATCAATTCCCTTCCATGAATTATTTATTGAAAGCTTCCTTGAATTTAATAGGACTAGTGTAAATCCATCTAACTCTAGATTTACTAAGCATAGATCTCTTGTGGTGCAAACCTTTCTTAAAGTGCAAAGCTAAAAAAAGGTTTGGACCTCAAGAGGTTTTATGCTCTGGATGATAGGGGTTAAAATGGATCTACACTGGTTCTTTGTATATGTGGTGTACCAACCATGTATGACCTCTATGTTGAACATGAAGGAAACATTTTATTCACTTTAAATTTCTTTATAAAACATATACATAATTTGCATTGGAATATTTTATTTATGGATCATATTGTCCACATTAAATTATTTTTTTGTATTTAATATATTTTTAAATACACATATCCTTTGTATTGAAATGTCTCTCTCTAATATATATATATATATATATATAATGTTTAAATATTTTACATCTCCATGCACATTGAAATATTTATTTATGGTCCATATTGATTATTTTATAAGTAATATTTTTAAATGCCAAATATATTTTTATTAAGAATTGTTCATTCCACATAATGTTGTTATTAAAATATATTAGTTAACAAGGATATTCAAATATTTTATTTAAGGTTTATATTGAAATATTATCAAAGAAAAAAAAAAGTTATACATCTTTTGGAGATATTTTTTATTTAGAAGAATTCATAAGCTTGATAACCTTGTAGCCAAATAGTAAAATAATTTATATCCTAATCATATAAACAGTTACTATTTAGTTAAACTTTTTCAACTTTTTGTATGG
Source organism: Pinus albicaulis (assembly GCA_034641835.2). Taxonomy (NCBI): domain Eukaryota; kingdom Viridiplantae; phylum Streptophyta; class Pinopsida; order Pinales; family Pinaceae; genus Pinus; species Pinus albicaulis. The sequence continues at coordinate 13,627 of JAXQQM020074852.1, forward strand.
TAGTTATGAATATATATATATATATATATAACCGTAATTAATAATGCAAAATTAATTAATTTAAAAATAAAGAAAGAAACAAAAACATTTCAACATTGTAAAAGAAAAATCTTATCCATAATGTAGGTATTAATCCACATAATATTTGATGGATTATGGCATGCATCAATAAAACTAATTTTGTAGTTATCATCAATGGTTTATTGGATCAATTCTTTAGGTATTTTAGGGTTTAAACACAAGGATGTGCCATCTTACCTTTCCTCTTTGCCCTTGTTATAGATTGTGTAAGCCCCAAGATTGGGGATGCGAGAGATAAGGGTCTGATTTTAGGCGTGTGGGTTACTAGGCACAATGCTATCACTCATTTGATGTTCATTGATGACTTTTTATTTTGGGGTGAGGCAATTCTTGCAAAATGGATTCAAATTCACAAGATAATTATGTCTTTTGGTGAGGCTACAAGTTTATATATGATAAAATCTAAGTCCATTCTAGAATTGGGTGACAAAGAAGATTCAGTGATCAAGGATATTTGCAATGTTTTTGAAATATCCTCCACTCATTTCGATGAAGGGTATGTTTACCTAGGTTTCATATTAAAACATAATAAGTACGATATAAAGGACTAGTATTGGTTGACTAATAGATTTGATAAAAAAATGGCTAGTTGGATACATACGTGGTTATCTATGGAACGACACTTGACACTGTTATTGTTTGTGCTTCAAAACATATCAATATACTGATGTATTTTTTCCTATTACATATGGAGATTATACACACGATAAACTATATTAGGGCCAAGATTTTATGGTCTAGACACAATATTATGGGGAATATGCACTTGGTTAGATGGAAATATCTCACTAGGCCGGTTGAAGAGGGTGGTTGGGGTATACTAGATTCATTATCTTTTAATAGGGGGATGATTATAAAACTTATGTGGATGGTTATGTTTGGTAATTGCATCTAGTAAAAAATTGTTAGAGAAAAGTATATGAATGGGAAATTGTTCTCAACATGGATCACGAATGGAGCCAATGGAAGTCAAATGCATCCTACTTTTGGGGAAACATGATGAAAAACATTCAATGGTTTCTTGGTTACTTGTGTTGGGACATAGGGAATGGAAAACTGGTTGAGATTGTCTTAGATTCTCTTAAGGGATTTATAGTGAACCATTCTCTATCAGTTCCTCTTCTTGAATTTTTGCATGACATAGGTATTTACCATCTAGATATGATCCATTATTTACGCAATAAAAACATCAAACTGCATTCACGGATCAAGGAAAAAGATTTGGGGCTACAAGGTAATATTGATAGTGAATGTGAGGAATAACTTAGTTGCGTGCAACTGGCATCTCCATTACAGATCAAGTTGATAGTATGGTTTGGGATTGGTTGATAAAGAAAGGACAACTTGTGGTGAAGGAAATCTACCACAATATTCCCATGGAAGAGAAATAATTTGATTATTATTTATGGTTCTAGACATTGTGGAAATGGGAGATTCCATAGAAACTTAAATGTTTCTGTTGGTTGTCACTTCATGATAGAGTGTTCACTTCGAAGAACCTCCAACTCTAGGGATTTATAGGACCTGTCATTTGTCTTATGTGCATGAGGGGTAACGAGGATGTGGTCCATCTATTGTTATGCTGCCAATACCTATGGAAATTTTGAAAGGGGTATTGGATACATTAAACACCGCTCCGAATACAAAATGCCATACTCTAAAGGTGTGCTTGTATTATTGGTTCAATACTCAACAACAACATCGATCCATTACATTCAACATTATCTAGTCCATTTGGGACAGCATAAATTCTCTTGTATTGATCATAAAGTGGTAGTGGTTCGGGAAGATGTGATTAAAACAGTGAAATTTTTCACATAAACTGTGTCAACAAAGAGGCATACAAACAAAAGGGAGATCAAGTACAAGGATATCTAGAATGACCTTTTGGTAGGGTTTTTTGATAGGGCATGTTTTTAGAAGAAATTTGGATGTGAAACTTTCATTGTATTAGATCGGGAAATTATTACCAGTTCTGGTGGGCGAATGGTTACGACACTAACAACATGGCATAAATTATTGCTTTAAGGGGAGTACTCATAGGTGCAAATGGTTGGGGTTGGGAAACTTGCACGTATATGGAGATGCTAAGGGCATCACTGACTGGGTCAAGGATAATACTCAATTCAATCCTCCTATATTATCAAACTAGATGCGACGTATTCAAACCTAGTGAGTACTTTTCAACAAATTACTTTTGGACATATTTTTAAAGAGCATAATCAAGTTGTTGATCTCCTATCAAAGAGAGGTATTTCTAAGGAACCTATTGATTATATACTTTACTTTTAATGTTGTTGTGGTTTACCGTGAGTAGCAAAGCATCAAATGACATTACTCGTGGTGAATATTCAAGTGATATTTAGAAAGTAACAATGCTAAGCTAAGTCACGTGGCCAAATAACGAAGTGCATGTCTATAATGGGGGTGGAAAGACGCAAAGGTTCCGTACGTGAAACAAGCGAAGGTATGGTATAAAAGGTCTAAAGAAAAAAGTATTATAACAGAGCCCGCCACTACTTCATACACGTGGTACGAGCCTTCGCATGTGCTATTCCCGGGGGGTCAAGGAGTGGAGGAGGGTGGTAGAGCCATACCCCTGCAGAATTGTGGTGATGTGTCACAAGGTTCGACACGATGTAAGGGTTGTATGGGGAGTAAAGCATGGGTCTTAAAGCCATCGTGTTGTGTATTTCATGATTCCACGAAGAATTTGTTTTGAGAACTGAGTTTCTTACACGACAGAAAGGTAAGGTAAAGTCCTTAGGTGAACTGGTACTGAGGCCCGTACCAGTATTAAACCTGGCACGCGGCGTTCACCTCCCTACAGTTAAACGCCCAATCCCTATGCACCATGTGATCCATTTTCAGTGTCCTTACGACGCTCACCCCACTTTCTTCACCATTCCGCCTTTTTCCCAAGAATCCTCAGTTCTATATAATGGTACCCCGTATTTTACTGCAGTAAAATTTTCAGGTATTCGACTACGGTATAAACTAAAGAGGGAGCCCAGTGCTAGGTCTACCCAGTCACTTTCAGTACCCCCGCGTCACTTTCCGAAGCAAATTTCCCACTGCACAGGTATTCCGTCCCTCATACCCCCTCTGGTTTCCTTTTGTTTTTTAAACAAGTTTTTTCATATTAGTCATGGGAAAGGTCACCCCCAAGAAAATAGAACCAGAGACCCCTCAGGTCTGTGAAACCAGAAACCCTCCCAAGTTCGAGCCTTTCTTAGACCTGCAAGCCGAAATCTGTGATCCACAATACCCTTTTCCCATCAGCAGCATCAAACCTGGGATTTTTAGAAGACATGTCGAGAATAGGGATCGATATTGGGTGGTTTTATCTAGCCTATACCACCAAATTACCCCTCCAGTCTACCCGATGGTCGAGTTTATCTGTTGGCTTAGAGATTCCTACGACAAACGTCGGGGCACATTTATCTCGGCTCAAGGGAACATGATATTTTTCTTTCCCCGACATTATTAGAAGATCCCTTCGCTTTCCCACTAGCGCAAACTACACCAATTTCAGCGAAATGACTTTAACCCCTCAGTTTGCAAAATTTCCATGGGAATAGCAAATATATTTCATTTCCTCCATAACCGACAACCAGGCCACATCTCTTCCTTCTGCAGAACCTTTCCCTTTGAGTTTGTTCAAAGAAGAAGTGCAGCCCATCCTCTCTCTCATCGCAGGTCTATTAGGTGTAGGCGGTTTAGGGGAAATCACCAGGGCATGTGTCGCTTTCTTACGGTTAATGTCTCAATCGGGGGTAGTTATGGATATCACTAGTTTCCTGGCCTCCACCATTCAAACCAAGTTCCAAGAACTGTCAGAAACTAGTCACTTCCGCTTTTTTTCTATGGTTTTCTATCTCTTCCTATATCAGCATGTTGATAGGTTTGAAGGGTTGGGTTTAGATAAGGTGTATAAGGTAAATTCTCAGCCCAGACCAGTTTTTGACTAGAACTTTGCAACACACCAGTTACCAAATGGGGTGGGTTATTCCAGATTTCTAAATGAGTTCATGCCTATTTTCTACACTATCATCCATGACTCTCCATCACCTAGGGTTTTTCCTGAGATGAAGAGATGGTTACAAGCTAGTCAAGCCCAAAGTACTGGGGATTGGTACCTGTATGATAACTACACCGAAATTCGATTTTATGGAGCTGAAGTTCCCCCTATCAGTTGCTTATGTTCCCTGCCCGACGAATTTATGCTTTGGAGTACATTCGGCAGATGCTGAAATCTGACCAACTCCACTTCGTCCTTGCAAAGAAGGGGTTTATTCTTAAACTCCCCATCACCATTGGCCCTTTTGTTGTCAATTCAAGGCATTCCCTCCCCATTTTTGAGAAGCTGCTTCAAACATGGATTTTAGACAAGGGAATTTTTGGCCCTACGACCCGAGGGGCATCATCTCTAACAGAAGAAGGAGGAACAAGTCAACTCCTTATGTGCATGAAACGAGACCATTCATTGAATGGAGGGCTAATCTTGAAAGTTGGCCTTTGCTTTCACAGATGGAGACAGATTCATCTGCGACAGGGGAAAACGAAGAGGCAGCTTCAGGAAGAGAAGACCGTCAAGAGAAAGTTCTCCCCCTCGCAAAAAGCAAAAGACAGTGACAAGTGAAGCAGAAGCTATAGGGGAAGAATAGTTGCTCGAACTATTTATACCATATGGCAAACCCGATGAGAGCAGGGTAGGGCTCAAGGTGTTACGATATAGTGTTACATCCTCTAACTACTTAGAAATCTCACAGGCTATCAAAGCTAACACTTCATAGATCACAACCGAAAGAAGCCTGAAAGCTAGAGCCATCAGAGATAAGTACAAGGCCGAGCTAGAAGGATACATAGAGAAATACCATACCAGGATTTCAACCTCGATGAACCTGGACACAGAAAATCTAGTGATGGCCATGGCAGAGGCCATTTTGGACCCGGATGCAGGTACTACTAGTTACAGAGTGCTAGAGTACGAGATCGACATGTCTAAGGTGCCAGCACTTGATAAATGCAACTTATTTTAGGTGGTAGGTGATATGTTAAAAGACGAAGTGATGCAGCTTACAATCACGTTAAAAAGTTGGAGACTAAACATGCCCGAGTGAGGGAGAACTTCAGAAGAGAACAGGAAAATTCTCGTGCCCTCGTGAATCAAGTACATACTCTCCAAGATTCGATTAAAGGAAAAGAAACTGGTGAAGCCAATCCACAGCGTTATGTCATCGAGGAATTGTATAAGGAAGTGGTATCCCTGAAATGCAAGATTAGCATACTGGCCTCCCATCATGTACAAACAGCCGAATTAGCTCAGGCTAAAAAAGATAAAGCAGACTTGGCTGACTCCTTGGCAAAGGAGAAGGAAGAAGAGGAAAAGATAGCAGAAGCGATGGCTATTCTTCAGGGTAGGCTAACGAAATTTTAGACGACTTGGGATACACACAGTTGTGCACCACCACCAGCCCAACCGGAAACTAGTTCGATGTCCGAACATTTGACTACAGCAATGGCTACAAACGCTACACTAGAGAAGTAGGTTTCTACAGCAAGACTAAGAATCAATGAGTTGGAAGTTGTCTTGGCTGAAAATTCCAAAAATATCGAGGCTATGCAGAAGGAAGTCGAGCAGGAGAAAAAAGAGAAAGCCCACCAGCAGAAGACCATCAATGATCTCAATAGTTTCCTGAAAGATAATATCACCCTCAGGGATGCCAGAAGAATAATCTGGTCAGAAATTATCGCGGTGGTAAAAGGGCTTTGGGATTTTCTAAAAGTCATTGAAGAAGTAAAGTCATTCGTGCTTTATCTCAGAAGAAAGATTCATGAGGGCAATACTAATATATCTAGCAGAGCACAGCACGCAAGAAGCTATATCTCTTTCTTGACAGGGTTGAGTTCGAAGACGTGAAGAAGTATGGTATAGCAAGCGGGTTCAAGGAGGCCGTTGAATGTTAGAAAATAATTGATAAAGAGTCTGCCTGCACTATAGCTTAAAGAACTTTGGAAAACATGGCAGTCAATTTGGATCGGTTTGAAATGATTTGGGTCGAGATCACAGCGGCTGGGCTTCCATCATGTTGGGGTCCTACTCCTACCGTGTTACTTCCATTACCAACATATGAGGCACGTCTCATGGAGAAGATGAACCGGACAGATGTACTGACAAATAAATCCACCCGACTGAAAGCAGAGACCATAGTTTCAACACTCCGCCAGGAATTTTCTCTCCTGCATCTGGTAAAACACAAAATTCCCATTGATGCAAATTTCGATGATCTCACTAAAGCTTATACCAGGGTGGAAGGATTCGCATCAATGCCTGAACCTGCAGCAGACAGTCAGAAAAGGTGCACCAAGTATGCCAGCTTGTTGGCCATCTCATCAGTCAATGTTCCGCCACCTATGTCAACAACCACATCGACCCTATAGCACCAATGAATGTTGTCAATTCATGATTTGGCCCTAGTGGCCTTTTACTTTACTTTACTTTGTTACTTTTAAATTTCGAGTGGAATTCACATTCCACTCCTGCATTTTACTTTCTATTAAAAAATGTTGTTTACTATTTTTATTTGAAACAGCCGTGAGCCTAACTGTAAATGAGGAGATGCCCCTATCCCTCATCATGAATTTGGTTATTTTTTATGGAGACCTCAAATTGATTACTAGCACGCGAGGAAGATATTTTTCCCAAAAATATCTTCTCGCTCATGTTTTTGAGGACTCTATATAAACAACAACTAAAGAGAAAAAAGGGTTCCAGATTTTCAGAAGAATATGCTGTGAAATAATTTTGTATGCATTTTGCTGAACTTTAATATGAATGTGAAGAGCCCGTTGGGTTTCAGTGATGAGGAGTTTCATCTTTAATGAGGATTCTGGTCTTTGTGCTTTACAGTTTGTAACTCTCCCCTATATGTGATAGTTCAATTGTTCATTGTGTTTACATCTATTTCTCTTGTATCATGTTCTGGAATGTGAGTGGCTCACTGGTTTTGGTATGAATTTATCCTAGTTGATACTTATGCTAGAACCTGTCTAGCACTTTAAATATGGCTCAGGCGTGATATGTTGTTTCATTTTCCACTTCAACCATACTTCTGCTATACTAGCGGCTATGAGATGTTATTTTATAAATGTTATTGTCATGTGTGGATTCTTAATTTCGTAAGCCCATTACATGTTGATATTTGTTTCTGGATATCATCTCAATGACAGTTAGTATTCTCTCTATCTTTCATACGCAGTAAACACCTTCTGATTATTCATCTCTGTAAGGTAATTTAGAATCCAACCCTCCTTACAGTAAACTTCCTTTGAATTGTCTCATACATTCGTATTGGAGTTTCATGATTTGCCTCTGTAGTATTATTTTCCCTGTGTCGAATTCCTAAAGGTTTTGGTCCCATTCAAATTAAACCTTCCTGTTTACAAAAGATAGCATGAGAGTCTTTTTCTGATAACTTCCCATGTTATATCATATGCTCCTTGCTGTATAAGATGTCCTAGGCACTGGTCTTACACAACTCAAGGCTATCTCTAGGGTTGAAAACAGATCCCATAAAGTTTTCCTTTGCAACATTTAGACAAAATGCCTTACTCAATGTTGGCAGCGAAAATTTCTCTTAAGGATGATTTTTGGAACATTCTTTTTGCTATATCCTTCAAGTCTTGTTATAGTTTTTGAAAAAGCATAATGGTTGTATCAATGATCAGAACAACGTATCATGTAACATTTTGATTGTTCAATCTGTAGGGGATATAAAATGGTTATCTATGTCTATAGATTTCGTACTTTTCCAATAAAAAATAGAAGGGGAGTAGATGGGCAAAAACACAGAAAATACACATGTGAATTGATAAATGCATTGAGACATATCTTTGCTTTTGTACTCTCTTTTTATATTAATGAAAAAACACGGTTTTTCCCTCTTAAAAAACAAAATCTTATCGAGTTTCAACTTTCGGCCGTATGATCCTCTCTTCGCGGTCAAGTGGAATAGTGGTCCAATGGTCTGCAACCATGGACAATTTATTCCGGTGGTTTGTGATGCAGGTTGAAATCCTTGCGAACCATAAATTTTCCCTATAGTCTTTGCAATGGAAAAGCACGTGAAGGTTACCCGTTTGTGTAGACTTTCCAATGGAAAACCACGTGAAGGTTACCTCTTTGTATGACTGGTTTATTCTATGTCACTGTCACGTTTGTTACGCTCCGCACATGGACAAAGCAGGGAATTTAGCTGTTTAATTTGCGTGATTTAAGCTGTCACAGGGTTCATGTTTGAATTCGGTATTGACATTGACAACAATTGATTTATATTTAAATTTAATGGAGGTGGATGAAGTTTGTGATTAAATAATATATAAAACATCAATTTGGCGAGTCAGATTATAGTATATGATTTCTATATTAAATATAAATTATATATCAAAAAAATATTTATTTTTCAATTAGATCATAATTTGACAGTTTTATCGTATTCTGACCCACTACAAAGCTATGTGTATTTGTAACAACTTCATGAAACACCGTGTTTTGTTTGCATATTAAAGACAATGTTGCAAATGGTAGTGCTCGGACTTACCACTTTCGATTATCATTACAAAGTAACTAATTTGTAATTTCTTACTTGTTAAGATAATGGATGGTGAGATAGTTAAGATTATAGAAAGCCAGTTATCTTGAACGGTTGGAGCATCCTCAAATAAGCTCCAATTTCGCTTCTCCAACAACGCTTTTGTGAAGCATTGATCGTCTCTCGTTGCATCTAAACAGTTGGTTTCCTCAACGCAGGCTCTAATTGCACCTTGAGAGCTGGTTTCTTCAAGACAACTCTGTATCCGGTTAGTACCTCTGCAATTTGAGAGGATTTTTGTGTTATGCTTTAATTATTAGGAATATTTAGGTTTATTTACTTACATTATTTTGATTTATTTAAGCAAGGGAGTATATATATTTATATTTAGATTTATATTCTATTTTAATTTTAGATTTTACTATATGTAAATTTAATTTTCGTTGTAATATTTGAAGAAAGACTTTGCACCTTTTTTCTAAGCTCTTATTAAAATGGATGTATGTTAGTTTCTATTACTATTATTATTATTATTATTATTATTATTATTAATAAGTGGAGAGGCTCATTCCACAATCTGTTATGAGAGAGATGTGTAAGTTTGTCAAAAATGAATATATTGTAAAGTAATTAGAAGTAAAATATTTTAATACGAATTAATATTGACATATACTTAAAAATAGGTTAATAATAGAAGATCATTTTAATTTGCACCATAAAAATGTTTCAATGTACATGTTATGTAAAATATAGTGTGTGCAGATAGATTTCTTGGCCAAAATCCAGGGGGGAAATTGTGGTGAAATTTTGATTTGTGTTGTTTAGACTTTTCAAAATAAACACAGCGTAAACACAACTTTTCAAAATAAATAGAGCTTAAGCACAACTTTCAAAATAAACCAGAATTTTTTAAACCAGAATTTTTCAAAACAAGACAACTCTTACTTTATTTAGAGTTGAAAAATACAATTTAAACAATAAAAAAAAAGCACATTGTATTTTACACTCTAAAAATTGAAAAATACAATTTAAACAATGCAAAATAACAAAAATACAATTTAAAAAATGAAAATATTGAAAAATACAATTTATACAATGCAAAATAACAAAAATGCAATTTAAAAATGAAAAATAACACATTTAGTTTATACATATAAAATTTAATCTATTTATATAGAATTAACTGTATATTTATTAATTTAATTTAATTAATTTTTATATGTTTATTGCACTATTATAATAACATAATAAAAAAATAAATCATATCAATTTAATTTATTATATTGTAATTTTATTTTAATTATTTATAATAGATTTTTAATATATCTAATAATAAATTCATACAATAATGTTATAATAAAATTTAAATATTTATTATTAATAATATAAAATTAATATGAAAAACAATTGGATTGAAAATTATAATATAAATCTTTGAATAAAAAATACTAAAAATTCTATTCAATTTAATTACTTATATTATAATTTTGTTTTTATAAAAAATAAAATTACTGCTTCAAAATTTTTAATGTTGACATTTAAAAAACACATTTGGGTTTTCAATGTGAACATTTACATTGACCATTTTAATTATAAATTATAGTCTATATTGAAATATAATTATAGTGAAATATTTACCATGAGATTGAAGTAGATTATGTTAGCGTGAAACATTTATATTTATATTTAATTGGTTTGCATTGATATATTAAATTTAGATTTATATTGGAATATGTAGGCCGATAGGCCTTCTTATTGAATCATTTCACTTTTGTACGTCGTCAACACTCTTGTGTTATGTCTGACACCTGGAGCAATGAGCTCACTTCTGTACTTCATTAACCCTCTTATTTTATGACACCTGGCGTATTCAGTTTAGGATTGCCCTCCCATGTGTTTCTGGTTGCACTGGTTCAAGGTATCCAAAACGACGCACAAAAAGGTGCACGACCAACGATTCAACAACCCTTATACATTTTATGCTTAACCTCCTTTGTGAGTTTCCAATTGCGCGGGTTTACGTTTATGAAAAATGGCGCACAAAACGGCCCAAGACCAACAGATTCCTATTTCCCAAATTCATAGGCTGTTAATAAATTCTTTCTCTGTTGTAGAAGGTACGAAGAGAGATATCTGGCAAGAAAAACAGCTGAAGGAGCAGACCCTCTGTAATTTGTTTTGTTAGGAATTGGCTGGCAAGAAAAACAGCTGAAGGAGTAAACCCTCTGTAATTTGTTCTGTTACGAATTGGTTGATGCTTATATTCTTTGGAGATTTAATAAGATACAGGGAAAATGAATTTGGACATTGTGAAATCAATGTCACATGCTCTCTACTCAAGCGACAACATTTCGTCTATTCTTTTAAATTTACTCCACTTTTAGATAGAAACAGGGAGTCCTCTCTGCGTTGTGTCCTCACGGCCAAGAAATTCTGTGAAATCACATTTTCTTTAACATGCCCGTATCATTCTCATATTATTCTGGCACTGAACTATGTCCTAGATTTTTGTGACCAAAAGCAGCGCTCCTAAACACTTTTCTTCATGTGTAAGTTTTGGTTTATGAAACCCAAATTTGTATAAAATTAATTTATACCGAAATAATGTTTTTGGTTCAATGCATTTTATCCCCCATACATGGTAGGTAGCTTGTTGGCAGGAGACAACGAGAAGTTCATTAACTAGTAGAATAAAAAATAAGAAAGAGATCTGTAATCCGTAAGTAAAATCATGTCTCAATGATGATTTTGATAGGATATTGACTCAATTTCAATGTTTTTCAACTTGCATCAGTGCTTTTTCTTTTATATCATTTTCGTTTTAATAATAAGTGTACGCCACATTAATAGATACCAGATCAACCATTGCCAAATCTGAAAAAACGTTTACGAGAATTAGGGGAAACTTATTTCTTTTCTTTGGTTTTAAATGTCACGAAACTAGGGGCGCGTATTGATAGTTCATGTCTTTTTCTTGTATTTTGACTTGAAACCTGAAGCCAATTTTATCGTTGTAGAGATGAACCTCTCACTATTTCTTTCTGTAACTGTTGACGTACATGAAATTAATATATTCTTGATGTCTTCAAATTCAATTTAGTTGTTAAGATCAGCTCATTTAAATACTATTTGGAAAAGATATTGTATCTTGCTTCTATATATATATATATATATTTAGTTTTTTTTTTCTAAATCTGACTAATTCTATTTATGTATGTGTAATGATACAAAACTGCCTCAGCTCAGCTGGATTAGCCTGAGATTGGGCTTGAAAGCCAAGCATAGTTCTGGTTCGAAGCTGCCCATGTAGGGAAACCAGCTTGAGAGCAATATTTACACCGCCCATGTGCCGGGAAACCGGTGGAGTACAAGTGTTTGTTATATCCCAGTAGCAAAAAACTAACATTGACATGAACAAAAACCAGAGAACTGTAATGTGCTGTAAAAAACCAACATTGCTAATAGGAAAACCTGGTTGAATGAGCCTACTTCGGTCAGACATAGCAATTTCAGATTGAGTTGGAAGGCGAAGGCTGCTCTTCCACTATCGGGCAGCTGTAGGCAGCTCCAGGATCTTCGACATCGCTCTGCTTGTTGCGCTCATCCGCAGCTTGTTCTGCTTCAGTATTTACCTGCGACAGAGAGGGAAAGGCTGGTGGTGTGGCAAAGTTTGCAGGATCAGGTGAGGCTACATTATGAGAGGGAGCCGGGGAATGGCGAGGCTCGCCAGGTGGGGGGGCACGAGGGGACAGAGGGGCATCAGGCCAGGGGGGCGGGTTGGGGGTGGCATCCTCACACAAAGTGATGGTGATGATTGCAGAGATAGTTGGCCGATTGAAGGCGCTATCGAACGTCAATTCTGCTCTTTGGGTGCTTTGCCGAGTAAGGCGGTTGCTGGCAGATGGAGGAGCAGGGTAGATGGTACGATGAGGAGCAAAGGGCGTGTGAGAGACAGAGGGAGGGCCATAGTCACAAGCCGGGGGAGAATCAGAAAAGAGCCTGCTGGAGGAGGGGTTATCGCTCGTCGATCTTCCTCTGGAGCTTCCGCGCCTCGCAGCCATGCGTGGCCTCAGTCGAGGCATTGCAATGTCGTGAGGCTGGGAAAGCGGGAGTGAGTCGACAGCAGTGGTAGAACCCGGGCCAATCTGCTCAGGAGCGCGTGAAGGATGCTGTGTAGCACTGTGGACGCCCGAACAAAGAACACTGTGGGAGAAATGAGCTCCCAAATCAAACTCAATGCAACTGTAAATAGAACATCGCCTGCCCGTGCTTGTGCGAACGTTCGGCTCCGCGCAGTGGGGCGGGCATGCACTATTCAAAGGCACCATACAGACTCTCCAATTACATAGCAGGGTCACCATGCGGGCTTGACGAGAGACAGTGGTCTCGGTTAACCAGAGAGGGAGAGTTATAATGTTCGAGCCAGGCAGAACTGAAGCCTTGTAATGCCGTCGCTGGATAGAGTAAATGCTGCCTGCAACCATAGTTAATGCGGGTGTGGTGGCGCCGTGGAGGCCCATGTGGCTACCACGCGCCTGGCCTGCCTTGGAATGGCCTCAGCCAATGAGCCCTATTGTCTACCTGCTCTATCCGCATCCTGATATATATATACAGCATATAGTTGAAACAAGCTCAAGTTTGATTTATAAGCTATATATAGTTGAAACAAGCTCAAGTCACTTATTTATAAGCTCATTTGGAATCGATGCTAGATGATGCATTATTGTGTTTTTAATGGATAGCTAATTGCTTTTGTTTGAACTGTGGAGAGCTCTAAGTTCAACTTTTACATTTTTGACATGGTTGGGTATATGAGATTTGATCTTATTTGGACCTCCGTGAGTTTGATTCTATTAGCAGGGAAATGATATTTACTTTATCCAGTAGTACGAGCATTCCCTCAATTGATCTGCTTCAGCCATCCCATCCACGGAATTTTTTCTCATAGTTTTAGGAAGACATAGATTCCAGTTAGTTTCAATGCAATTTTTGCTCATGTAAAAACACTCACCGAACTAGAATGACTTTATTTCAAGAAGATAACTCCTCTTCACCAGGAATTTGGAAGCTACCCTCTATGGACCTCTCAAATCCCTCACAATGAAACCCTCGTTTTCCTTCTTCGCAGTAATAGTCTGATCACTCGGTCTGGGAACAAGCGTTGCACCCTACATCTTGGTGCCACCGAAAAGCGCCAAATTCGACGCACACCTCAACATCATATTCATGATCTTGTTCGTTTGATAAAAAAAAAATTGATCTTCCGTAAAATATGGTACGTAATAAAATATGGTACGGAATCCCTTTAGTTTAGTTATACCAGGTGGGACAGTGGCACATGAACCTATACGAAAATATATCCTTTTAACATTCCAAGGTGGGAGGCAACAACTGCTAGAGATTTTGATAGGTAACTAATTATTATTGATATTCCATGTCGGTCTTGTTTGCTTGTTAAAAATAATTTGATATGCCACAAATACTATCAAGTTAATAAATTGGATAAAAGTGTTCAAGTGAATAATTGGTTAAATCATTTGATGATAATAATTAGATATTGAACTGAGATGAAAATAATTTTATGTTAAATTAGTATTTTTTATTTAAATTTGAAAATAATAATTTTGATTAATAAAATTTTAAATATTAATTATTAATATTACACAATTAAATTTAAAAAAAATATTTGTAATACATATTTATATTTATACATTATAAAAAATAATTTTAATAATTCAAAATTATATTCTGAGAAGAAAAACCATTATATTAAATAAATATTTTATTATAGAATTAGTTTAATAATATGAAAATGTTAATAATTCAAAATTACATTTTGAAAAAAAAACATTAAATTAAATAAATATTTTATTATAAAGTTAGTATTTATTTATTATAGAGTTATTTTAATAATATGAAAATGTTGATTGAGGCTAGGAAATGGGCTACTACTTTTTAGTCAGGTAAGAGTTAATCGTCATGCGTCGGGAAAGGAAATAATTTGATGATGAAGAAACAAGGGAAGGGAGGGAAATAATGTGATGATGAGGGAACAAGCGAAGGGGGTAGGGGATGAGCTACTACCTTTTGATCCTGGGCTACTACTTTTTGATCAGGATCAGGTAAGTGTTAATTGGGAAACAAGGAACAAGGAAACAAGTCCAGTAAATGAAGGGAAATAATGTGATGTGGAGGGAACAAAGGAACAAGTTCAGTAAATGAAATTGGAATTTTTTATTTTAAATATAATAATATGGATGGAATTGTAAATATTAATTATTAATAGTATAAAATTAGATTAGGATAAAGTTATTTACATTTATTTAAGAGAATCATTTTAAGAATTTAAAATTATAATTTGAACAAAGATGTTATAATTTATAACTAATATTTAGGGAAAATTTTAAGGATGGTTTATTTTAAAGTTTAGAAATCTTGGCAAATATAACTACTCCATAATATGCAATCTGAAAAATGTTTGGCAATATTTCTGTAAAAATATTCAAATTTCTATTAATTTTATTTAGTCTCTATATAAATTTTTGGCCATTTTTAAGGTAAAACAATTTTATACTATAAAATTTTGGCTAATAATTTTTAGAAAAAATTGAAATTAGCTAATTTTTTTTTTTTTGTAAAAATCATGGAAAATTAGTCCAGGGATAAAATAATTTAATTAAAGAAAAAACTCAGATTTAACTATCCTTAAATCAATTGATCTATTTAAAAACTAGTTATCCTTAAATCAATTGATCTATTTAAAAACTAGTTAATCAACTTACAATAAATAAAAAGTTGTTACTCTGCCATCTAAAACATATCCTTCCAAAGCAGATCGTGTAGATTCAAATCAATGTACAATTTTTCCAATTTAACAATCCTATTGGCCTCTCTTTGCACTTTTTGGGGCAACTGCTAGTTATATCTATATTTACACAATTTTATTTGGTTTTAATTGAAATATTTAAATGTTTAAATTTACTAGAATTTTTTTATATATGTTTACCTTATATATATATATATATATATATATATATGCCGTAAGGTGTCTTTATTTGAAAATAACTTTCCTAGCTGTCTTTATGTCATATTTTTTGTTAGACGATTGAGACATTATTAATCATTGATTTTGAATATAATTGTAATCGTTGTGACAGTTGCGACTAGCCAGGGCTACCTCCTCTATCATCTTCTCCATCTCACTAGAGCAATCTTCTTTCTTTGAAGGATCTCTGTCATCTCAGCCATCTCGTCGTGAATACGTCTATCTGGACTGCTAGAAAAGGGACTGAATATTCCGCATCTCAGCTCGAAAGCGATCTCGCTAACCATGAATGGAAACAACAGAGGCTTTGATGTATCTTCTCATATAGTCGCCATGTAACAAAAACTAGGGATATGTTGTGGGTGATAGCTTAAAGAGCCAGCGGTGTAATTTTGAATGACATTCGAATCTGGACTGTTGGAGAAGGGACTGACTCTCTCGCATATCGGCTTGGGATCTACATTTTTCCTATGGTAAGTCATGCTATTAGGTCATAGTGACAGCTACCATGATGACAAAGTCATGCGGGTGACGGTTGCACTCAACCATTTTGGCAAAGGTCTCATGCAAGGAATGCCAAGGTGAATAATTTTTTGCATTCTTCTCAATTTCCCTTTAAATTTTTTCATAATTACTACCTATTGTACTCTTTTCATTTTCATTTCATTTGTCTCAGAACACAGATCTACCATTCCCAATTTTATGTTTTGGACACTTATGTTTGGACAAAATGCAGTAAGTGAAGTTTTGGTATTACTTATCTAAGAGTAGGGAAAATTTGTTTACTTTTAGGTTGTCAAATTATATCAAAATGATTTCATTTATAAAAAACAATTTTTACATTGGTTGTGTGAGATGCTTGAGTTATATTTTTATTGATTGATATTTTGTTCACTGAATGCATTTAAAAGATTTTTATAGTGATTTGAATGTAGAACATATCTCTTTGGAAATGCTAAATATCACTTCTCAACAATTGTGGGGTGGGCTGACAAACTGGTTTTAGAGATACAGTCAGGCATTGTAGGTAAACATAGAATTTGTTCAAAGTTTTTATGTCCAACTATTGTAAATGTAAACTGTTGATTGAGTGATGTTTTCCATAATAAAATTATCCCCAGAACAAAGGAATACATGGGGCGACTATAACAAATACAATACAATTATAGAGTAAAAAGGGAGATGCAGGGCAGCCATAACAAATACAACTCTATCGTTTGTTACAAGATAATAAATAGAAGTGTTTCGTTTGTTCGAAACAGACCGAAAATAATTAAAATATTTTATGAATTTCAAAACTATATACAGGAATCAATTATTTTGTTCTCAATGTCTTCACAGTTAACATATTTTTTGTTCTTCCCTTCACATCTTTGTCATTTATAATGAACATAACATCTAGAACCAGATAGATGATTACAAATTTTGAAAATTGTAGCTCCTTGGTTAGGATGTATTAAGAAGAAAAGTAAACCTTTAGGCCGGAATGTAAATTTTGAGGAGCAGATCTTGAAAATTTATATGAAAATCCCACTGAAGTGGACGCAGGCTACATGCACATTTCAAAGAGAGTGAGATCTACATATGGGAAAGCAACCTGCAACCACCAGTAATGGCATCCATAAAGAAGCTCACATGTGTCCATTAAGTCAGCTTGCCACATTAATTTGAGGGCTATTTTATTGTTTCACAAGGATATTTTATCGCATTCAATAAATGAACATGATGCTTGTGTAATAGAAATGTTGCTATTAAAAATTTGTTAGATTTTAATCTCAATTTTTTTAATAAAATTTAAACTAGCAATTGCACCACATGTTGCAAAAGAAACGCCCTAAGGAAATAGCAAAGGAAAGAGTAGCCTAGAAGAAATAAGTTGTTGCAGAGAAGAAGCCATTGTGAGTGAATGAAAGGCTTTTTTTGGAAATAGCATAGGAAAGAGTAGCCTAAAAGAAATAATTTTTGGTAGAGAAGGAGCCATTGTGAATGAATGAAAGGCATTTTTTTCTTGTGAATGAATGAAAGGCATTTTTTGCTTCCATGGAAGCAAGTCATGTAGGTTTCAAAGATATTGATTATCAACTAGAAAATTTTGTTTTTTTTTCCATTTAAAAATCGAACTTTCTATTATATAGATATACTCGTAACATATGCATAACATTTGATAATAGAGCCATTCCTTCTTCCCTTCTATCGAAAGGAGATGGAGACATAGCCGCTTATACACCTGTGCAGTGCTTAGCACCTTAAAAACCAAAAAAAAAGAGCTTTCACACAAGATGTCAAGTTAAGTATTCCTTTAGCTCATCATCCCCCGTGAACCGAAACGTAGATGAGAGCAGAAGGATAAGAAAGCACCGAACAAGCCCATATCTTCGGAGAAGCTCGCTGAAAGGGATTGGCAAAGAGGAAACTATCCCACCCCCCAACTAGAAAATTTTGTTATAGATATTGAAATAGGCAATTGTGGGTGAAAACATATATATAAACCAACATAACATGTTCACATATATAAAAAAATTGTTATAGATTTTGAAATAGGAAATTGGGGGTGAAAATCCTTTGGTGATTAATAATCCTCTGAAACAAGCATGAAATGAGCATGTAACTCAAATAAGATATTTTAAATACATTTAAATACAATCTATATAGCATATATGTAAATAAAGAGAATTTTTATTAACATAAATTGAGTTTACTCCAAGTTCATCTACATATTCGAGTGTTAATTTCATGCTTGTCATAAATTTTATATTGTATATGAATAACAATAGTACTGGTATATAAGAAAGTGAATGCCATTTTAATATGGAGACATTTTTGGAAGGAGATATTATTCTTTATGTTATGGTTTAATTTCTTAACTCCAAACTTGGTTTATTCTTTCTCTATATACATAAGAAACAAAAAATACAAAGTAATTTCACAATTTTAAGTTATAGTTTTTCATTTTATCATTACAAATCTAGTTTCTTATTAAACTATTTTACACACATCTATTTATTTAAATAAATTATATTGTGAATATGTTTTCTCCTATTTTTTAATTACAAAATTGTTGTACTCCCTACTAATTAAAAAAAACTTTAATAATAAAGAATTGAATGCCAAAGAACTAATTTTTTGATGTATAAATTTTTTGTTTTATATGTCATTGAATTTCCATTACCTATTATCTTCAAACCCCATGGGGAGGTATTGAACATCGGAGCCAACTTTAATTAAATAAACATTCACATTGTCAACTTGGAAAAAAAAAATTATAATCCTAAAATTCTCTTACCTAATCATATTTTTAAATATTTAATTGATTTCCATTTATTAAAAATAAAGGAAATATTAAGAACCTCCTAGTGTTACAAAAGGTAGTTGACATGAAAAAAAAATTTCTCGTCATAACAACATACAAATGTTAATATTAATTGAATCATTAAAAAACTAAATAGGGATAATATAAAGTATCACAATTTTCTTATCAGAACTAAATGCTCCTATATGAAACAATGATGGCTTTCATAAGTTCAAAAACAAGTTTACTGAGAAAGCACTGAGAGAGATTTGGAAGCAACTGTTGAATTGGTGAACATGTATTGCTCTATGGTGTTGGATATTGGGCATAGGAAACTGTTGAATTGGTGAACATGTCTTGCTCTATGGTGTTGGATATTGGGCATAGGCAACTGTTGAATTGGTGAACATGTCTTGCTCTATGGTGTTTGATATTGGGCATAGATTTCTTGGTCTTGTATACAAGACTGTAAATTTGCATGTAGCTTATACTACATTAAACATGAAATTTTCAACATTTACAGCACACTTGCTATCAAATTTGTAGAGAAAATTAGAATAGAGTATCACATTTTTCTTATCATATCTAAATGTTCTTATATGAAACAAATACCTTGTGCCTTATATTTTAAATTTGTGCAGGGAGGAGGAGAGGAGTGTCAAGGTGCAAGCTAGCATAAGAAGACAAAGAAGAATCTTGTTTGGGACATGAGAATCTTGTTTGGGACTTGAGATAGATTCATTCTCTGCATATTTAGACTCAAAGCTTAATAAAACAAAACTCACCATACTTTTAATTTTTTAAATAAATATCTTAAAAATTAGAATATCTATTTAATACATTTTACTCAATTACACATGAAATTTTCAACATTTAGAGCACATTTGCTATCAAATTTGTAGAGAAAATTAGAATAGAGTATCACATTTTTCTTATCATATCTAAATTTTCCTATATGAAACAAATACCTTGTTCCTTATAGTTTAAATTTGTGCAGGGAGGAGGAGAGGAGTGTCAAGGTGCAACCTAGCATAAGAAGAGAAAGAAGAATCTTGTTTGGGACATGAGAATCTTGTTTGGGACTTGAGATAGATTCATTCTCTGCATATTTAGACTCAAAGCTTAATAAAACAAAACTCACCATACTTTGAATTTTTTAAATAAATATCTTAAAAATTAGAATATCTATTTAATACATTTTACTCAATTACACATTTAGAAATATTCATTTTAAACAGTACAAATATAAATTACTATTTTAAATAAAAATATTAAAACACATTTAACAATATTCATTTAAAAAAATACGAATAAAAAATACTATTTTAAATAAAAAATAGTACAAAGAATCACATTAATTACCATGGCCCTCGTGTACCTTCCTCTTATTACTTTTTGAATACATTTTAAAATACCTAATATTTATAACTTATTCTTATTCACATGGTGTCAATTTTGCAAAACTATAATCTACAAGTCTCGCTTTTTATAGCTTTGGTGGAAGGATAGAGTATCTAAATTCCATTACGCTTTAAGAAGCATCCTCAATTATTGTATCACCCACCTCGACATCCAATCTAGACATCTAAGGTTATTCTAAATTGATCGATGAGTATAGAATTTTTAGGGTGGTGTTCTATGTTCACTAAAATTCCCAGGATCTCCATCACTATGTATGGGGTTCATTGCAACCTTGGATATATTTTGTGAGTTGTTGTGATTTTCTTTCTTGTGGCTAAATCTTATTTTTGGTTGTCACCTAGTTATCATGATTCAAAACATTGTTATAGTCTCAGATCCTTATAGCATTAGATATATTTTGTGAGCTAATGTGATGTTTTGTTTGTCACAATGATTCAAAAATTAGTTATTATACCACACTATTGACTTTCTCATTTTCTGTTTTGTTTATAAACCCTTTAAAAAAACCACAGGAACCTTTTATTTTACACTCTGATCTCCCCGACATGGGTGGGGGTTTCAAAAATTGGAGAGTAAATTGAGTGTTTATTGTTAGAAATTGTTGTATAAGATGGGAAATTTTGATGGTTTGTAGAGAATATGGATGTCATAACATATATCTATTTTGAATTTTTAGTGTCTCTGGCAACCATGCATCTAATAGGATCCATTTCAATTGAGAACGTCAATAGATCACTACGTGAATGATAGCTTGTGACACCCTTGGATCAGGTTACAAACTAATACTTTGTGAAATATCTAGCCATTTTCTTTGATTGTGGATGAGGTTATAAACTAGAATACACTCTCTCTTCAGAAGACTCTACAATATATATTGGATGAAGGGAAAGTTTATGATAAAAATTGTAAAAGAACCCCTTAGGGTTATGTCTCAACTTACGTTATTGTTAATCACATAGTGCCAATTTTGTAAAACTATAATTTACACTAAGGATTAAGTGAGATTTTTCTTTTGTAAGTTTTGTTTGAATTGAAAAATAAAAAAATTATATAAGCTAAAATTATATAGTGAAAAACTTTGTTTAAAATTTCAGAATAAAAAGTTGGGTAAGTTTGACATCATATAATATGAAATTTGTTTATGATTATAAAGTAAAAAACATGTAATATTTTTTAGCTACAATTAGGTAATTAAAGATATGTATATATTTTTTTTTAATAGAATAAATTTGATATTCATTGACAAAAAAAATCGGATAGATTAGTTACACACTGTTATGTAGTTACAAACTATTACAATTAAGTAATTAAAGGTAAACTTAGTGTTATTTAAGAAAACATTCATCATTATTGATCAAGATAAATCATTTCCTGTGAAATAATTTAATAAACTATATTCCACATGAATACCATGGGTTTTTTATAGTTTATTATTATTTTATTTATAATTTTTTATTTTATTTTATTTTCACCTAGTTAAAATGTTCATTACATTATGTCAATCTTTTTATTTATTCTACTTTTATTTTTATTTTTGTGTAATTTGACATAGTCAAAATGTTAAACATGACATTATAACATTTCTATTATACATCTAAAATCAATCTAACTTATTATAAAGAAAAAAAACTAACATTATAAAAAAAATATAAAACTATTTACTTGTGGATCTAATGGCCTAAACCATTTCAATAGTCTAGCATTTGATCCAATGGCTCAGACATGGACAAGCTAGGGAAGTTGACCATTTCTATAGTCTAGCGTTTGATCCAATGGCTCAGACATGGACACATTGGCAGCTAGGGAAGTTGTTTTCAAATAAGGTCAATACCATGGTACCTAAAATCAATCTAACTTATTATAAATAAAAAAAATAATAACATTTAAAAATATATATATATATATATATATATATATTTACTTGTGGATGTAATGGCCTAAAACATTTCAATCGTCTAAAATTTGATCCAATGGCTCACACATTGACACATTGGCAACTAGAGAAGTTGTTTTCAAATAAGAATGCCTTACGGCATAATTAATAATATTATAAAACTAGATTTAACACAAATTAGTTTAATGAATAGTTTTTTTTTGTAAATACATAAACATTAAATTTTTTGGTACATAAGCATAAAATTTTTATTTATAATAAATTTATATCATAAAATTAAACTCCACAAAAACCAATTAATTTATATTACATGGATAAAAAACAATATAAAAAAAGGAAAATAACTATTTATATATTTAAATATTACATTTTTGTGCTACTATGCTCTCCAACAAAGTATGATAGAAAGGTTGTAATGTCATGTTTAACATTTTGACTATGTCAAATTACGCAAAATTAAAAATAAAAGTGAATTAAATAAAAATATTGACATAATGTAATGAAAATTTTAACTAAGTCAAAATAAAAATTAAAAATAATAAAATAATATAATGATAAACTATAAATACAACCCATGGTATTGACCCATGGTATTCATGTGGATTGTAGTTTCTTTATAGGGGGGAACTAAGATGTCCTAAATTAATCTTAACTCTTGATCTAAAATAATTATTTAATAAAATTATTTTTAAATGTTTATAACCATTATTCTTTTAAAATTTTACTTAATAAAATGTTTCTAAATTTTCATACATCCAAGTATACATAGTTTTTCTTTATTATTTTTGTTATATATTATTTATGTTACAACTATTTTATAATAAATGATTTGCAATAATGATGAATGTTCATAATTCTCATTTCTTAAATAACACTAAATTTACTTTTAAAGGGGTCGGTAACAATTGTTTGTATCAAAGTCAAGGATACAAAAGAAAGGAGACATGGTGAAGATAAGCTTTCAACCTTACAGCAAGCCCTAAAAAGGCATAACGTTGAATGTATGGAATCCATTTTCCTTGATACACATGAGAAGTGCAATGAAAAATCTTGGAATTTGGAAAATGTCACACAGCTTATCTCATGTTCCATTCATTTAGATCTAAAGTATATGGAAGAAGAAAAGCAGGACAATGGACACTTATCAAGAATGTATGATTCTTTAGAAGGAAACGACATTGACAAGACTATGGAGGACCAAATAGAAAAATTAAAAATAGAAGTGGACTCTTCAGAAAATGGATTACTCAAGGATTTTGGAATCCATATGAGCTACAGTATCTCACTGATTCAAGCAAGTGCTCGAAAAGAGATAGACAATAGTGATATAGAGACAATTTATTCATAAAAAAGAGAAAGCTATCATAAACAAGAGAGCTAGAATTATAACCCGAGTAGTAGTTCACTCAACATAATTCTCCACCGCTTATTCTGGAGGAGAAAGTTCCTACTACGTCATCAATTGAAGAAGGCCCATAGGAGAAAATCAGAAGAGATTCCTTAATGTTATTTTCATTTGACATTCAGTCACTCTACTCCTTTTTGTCTAGTAGTCTCTTTACCTCCGCCCTTAAATTCAATGACTCAGAAAATACTAGATAATACTATCACTAGGGAAGGGATTTGTTACAATTAAAATTTGTTCCCATTCTTGTCACTACAAAATTTGATTGTTTATTTTTATTTGATGGGAAAATAGATGATCTTTAAAAGGCACTAAGTCTTGAATTATGATCCTTAAAAAAGTCGCTAGATTCCCTAATTATGAGCTGATTTTTTCGTCTTACATTTGGGTCTTCATGATGTTTGTTAATCTAACTAAGGTGAAAAGTTCCAAAGAACTGGAATATTGGTCGTTCAAAGAGGAATTATGGAAATATGATTGTAGATGATTTATTAATATAAATTATCTGAACTGAGATTAATTAATCATTCCCATGGGTTAAAAAGGGCCCAAATGTCTCTTATCCATAAAATTGGCGATTAAGCTAACTCTATGCTGTATGTTCAAATGACAAGTGAAGGTGGATTTACCATACCTAAGCTTCTTAGCAGTCTCTTATGAAGTACAACATGTCATAGTGATAATTTTTTATTTCATTAAATAATTCTAGTTATAGAGCATAGACAGAGTTCTACGAGTAGTATCAGAGGAATTCAACATTGTGAATTTGATAGAAGCAAATAATTTCATGGAAGGGTGAAGTCTGCCCAACTTGGTCATAAAAACCAAGTGCATCCTTCATGCAGAAAAAAAAATAAACATTTAGATTTGGTCATATAGAGATCTTGAGTACTTCGGCCAAAATGTCTCGTTCATTATGAAAAAACACATCTTACATGAAATTAATAACAAAGAAGTTGTTCCACATCAATTACCCAATATGGATATTTTGATTTGAGGTCCAGTAAACATAATTCTCCACTCGTTATTATGGAGTATCAGTTGGAGCCTAGAAAATTCATACTACCTCGTCTTTCTTATATGTTGTTCTTTCCTATACCACAACCTTACGGCGTTTCCTTTGCAACATGTGGTGCAATTTCTAGTATAAATATAAATATTATAAGCTTTTTATCATCTTCTACTACCTCTTCTTTCTTATATGTTGTTCTTTCCTATAACACAACTTTACGGCATGTTTCCTTTACAACATGTGGTGCAATTGCTAGTATAAATATAAATATTATAAGCTTTTTATCATCTTCTTATAATGATTTTGTTAATAATACTTTACTATGTAATTAAATAAATGAATAATAAGAGGTCTTCTTTTGAAAATGTAATTTTAAAGAAATTACATTTGCATTTTAAACAATTAATCTAGGTTTTAAGTGTTCTAAATGCTAAATAAAAGAAGTCTTTTAAATGCTAAATAAACATTCAAGAGTGATATCTTATTGATGATAGAGCATGCAATTTGTTTAATAACCTTTCACAAGTATTTCTTTACGTAATGTTATTTCTATTTAAACAGTTTTATATTCAAATTTGTTTAGTAAGGACCAAAATACATCTAACTTGTTTATTATTATGAAGTATCAGGAAGAAAAACAACATAAAATTGCGTTGGTGGCATAGATATAACTTGCCATGTCTTGAATTGTTTGTTTGATGGTGAGAATAAATTATCTTGCCATGATATCCCACAGTCTGCAAGAAAGTCGAATAACAAAACAGAGCGTGTTCCCAAACTATGAGTAGGCTTGAGAAGCAGAAAATAGTAATCCACGAGAGTTCTGCTCTTTGATTTATAATAAAGCAAAGAAACGAACTTAGTTGTTATATATATATATATATATATATATATATATATATATATATATATATATATATATATATACTGTTTAATTAAACAGTCTAAGCAATTTTTCCTTGGTATTTTTCTAATCAATATTGTTCAAAATTGATAAAAATCTAACCAAAAATTATTTTGAAGGTGCTGAATTTATTAAAACTACATTTTGAATAATACAAAAAAAACATAATTTTGATAAAAAATTAATTAACCTAAGTAATATATATATGACCTGTCTATATATATGCACAGACACGCACGGTATTTTCTCATTTCGAGTAGGAAAGATATTCAAATTACGACTTTATTTCATTATGAATTCATAATCCATGATGATGCTTAGATATATGGAATTCCTAAATTGGTGTGTTTTTTTATATTTAATTAATATTATAAATATTTTAAATCAAATAATTATATGTTTGAATAAATTATAAGAATTATAGTTTAATTTTGCTCATATATTAATTTTTATATTTTTAACAAAAATAAAAAAATATAGATAATATAATTATAAATTAAAGTAATTCCAAAGTGAAGCTTTAAAGTTTTGTGTTTCCAATGTGGGGTCATCGGGTGGTACTTTGTGAGTTGGATTAGGTATTTCTTGGGGCATTTAGAATTAGTATGTTATCTGTCTTTCTTTTGGTATTGTTACCTTGATGTGTCTCAATTTGTGGATGGGTCTTGTTTTATGAGGATTGGGGCCTCCATGAATTTTGTAGCCTCATTGGGATTTTGTTTTTTGTGTTTGCTTGGAAAAGTCATGGGTGGGTCTTTTCTTATGAGGATTGGGGCCTCCATGAATTTTTTAGCCTCGTTGGGATTTTTTTTTTTGAGTTGATGTTTGCTTGGCAAAGTCGAAGCAGGTATTTTGAGTATTGTAGCATTTGGGTTCTAGGGTTTCATCTAGTGCACTAATGTTTAAGGTGTTTGAGTCTTAGATTGACATGGGGCTACCTATCTCTTCAGTTGGTGAAGTTGTATCAGAGATCAATACCTATGGGTGGTGTTTCTTCGATGACATTCTTTGGGGGTTCCTAGATCTTGATAGGGTTGAGTCAAGTTAGTGGCTTTGTCCCTTTGGAAGTAGAGGAAATCCTTTTGAAGTGGAGGAACCCTCTTTTGTGGTCGAAGCGGGGATTTTGAGTATTGTAGCATTTGAGTTCTAGGGTTTCATCTGGTGCACTAATGTTTAAGGTGTATGAGTCTCTAATTGACATGGAGCTACCTATCTCTTTAGTTGGTGAGGTTGTATCAGAGATCAATACCTGTGGGTGGTGTTTTTGTGATGACATTCTTTCGGGGTTCCTAGATCTTGCTAGGGTTGAGACAAGTTAGTGGATTTTCCCCTGTGCAAGTAGAGGCAATCATTTTGAAGTGGAGGAACCCTCTTTTGGTCCTATAATTTCATTGAGGTAGAGAGGGAAAAGTAGGAAGGGAGGAGGAGCCAGTGGTTACCCAGGGCAAGGGGCACAAAGTTCACAACTCAGTGGCGGATATTTTCAATGTCATTCCTATGGAGTTGTGCCAAGAGATTTGTGAGCTGGAAATTAAAGTTGGGGAAGAGGGGAATTCTCTCTGAGACTCGAAGTTATTAGAGGGCATGTCTAAATGAGTTCTTAACCCAGGTCATACAAGGGGAATGTGCATGCAATACATGGATTTAGTAACGATGCACTGGCAGATGAATACACTTCTAGGGTTGGTGTTAAGAGACAAACAAGCTGAAAAATAATTGCCTCCATTGAATACGTTAACGGGATGTTGAGGATCTCAAGGTTCTGTATGGAAACTATAGTTGCTCACTTGATGCATGTGGAAAGCCCTATCTTTTGATTCTAAGGGTGGGGAATACATAGATCCCCCAGGTTGTAGCGCTCACACTTTGGCCACTATCTCGTTCTCTGATAATGATTAGCACGAGCAAAATTAGTAGGAGAAAAAAGTAGTGGGATACCTCTCAGTATTCTTGTTTGACTATGTCGAGTTTTGTGGTGTTTCCATAATTTATGGATAATGATGATGTATTAAGGTTGTGGTTGTGAGTTTTATGATTTTGGTCATGGATGGAGTGAAGTAATTGGCTCAAAGTTGGAGGTCGTCTCTTGGTGCATAATATCTTCAGTGTATATTTTGTGTGGAATGTGGACATCGTTCATTGGAGTTTCAACAATCTTGCCTAGTTCTTTTTGTGATGGTGAAGTGTTTCTTGAGGATGGGGCTTTCGACCTTTCCTTAGGCATTTTATATATTCGGTTGTAAATATGTATTTGTTGTTCAAGTGGAGAGTGTAATTCTAGATGTGTTGGTCTAGTTTCAATGGTTTTATGGTGGAATGGGCTAAGATGTTGTTCCATGTTGTTCATCTTCCTCCATTAAATCGCTCAATTATTAACAATGTAATCTAAATTTTTAAAGTAATATAAACTCTTTAATTAACAAAAATAAATATTAAAAAAATATTAATTTAATTTTAAAATTATAAATAAATCAAGCATAGGTCTTTTATATATATATATATATATATATATATATATATATAAAGAAGTTGTAGGTCAATCCTGGTAAGTACATAAAATGAAATGTAAATTCAAGACAATAAACTAAACCAAAATAATAAATTATAGAAATGACCACTCATATATTGAATAATAATTCATTTTATTTATTTGATATGAAAAATATATTTATTTAATATGGAAAAATATTTATATAATTAAAAATAAAATAAAAAATAAAATTATAAGACAATAAAACTAAAATATAATAATAAATTATGAAATGACAACTAATATATTTAACAATAATTTTTTATTTAATAACAAGTAATATATTTAATAACAATTTTTTTATTTATTTGATATGGGAAAATATTTTATATCCTTATGAATAATTATGTTTATGTTTATGGGATTTTTTTTTATAATAATTTAATATATAAATAATAATAATTGTGTGAATAAATAATTGTGTTTATGGAATGATTTTTTGTAATAGTTAATATATAGAATGGAGGTTTATTTTTTCAATTTATTAAAAACTATTTTAAAATTAAATTAAATTAAAATGTCTTTTATATTGATAAACTATAATATTGGTCCATGGTATTGTAAATAACATAAATCTACATGTTAAGAATCTCCATTGTAAGTGGAGATGAATCTTCATGAGAGACACTCTATAACACATTATGGAAGAGATGTATTGTGATGTTATATAAATATTTCGATTTGGTCAAATTATATAATATATATATATATATATATATATATATATATATATATATATAATATATATATATATACACACACACACACACACACATATATATATATAAACAATTTGTAATTAATAATATTTAAGTCATTGTTTCAATCCCCATCTATCTTTGATGTTATTCTTACACATGGCCATGTTATAGCCTTATTGTTGTGGAACTTATAATTTTTTTGGTTTCACCATCCATTTTTTTCCCATTGTATTCTTTTTTTAATTTAGCATATTTAAAGGGATTTTTATTTAATGTGAAACATTCATTGAAACAAAAGCTTTTAGGCAGATCAAGTAAATTTAAGAGATGTGTTGTGATGTTATATAAATATTTTGACTTGGTCAAATTATATGTGTCTGTGTGTGTAAGTCATTGTTTCAATCCCTACCATATTTGAGTGTTATTTTTAGACATGGCCATGTTATAGCCTCATAACTCACAATATTCTTTTAAAAATAAAATTGAGATAAAATAGTAAATTTATGGATCGAGGTTTTTCTCATAGTATTATTTTTTAATTTAGCATATTTAAAGGTATTTTTATTTAATGTTAGACATTCATTGAAATAAAAGCTTTTAGCTAAATCAAATAATTTTTTCTTTCCACTATAAATATCAAAGTCCTAATCAATTCTCAAAGAGAACCAATCATTAAAAACATACCCTACGTATTTTATTTTATATGTTTCAAATTTTACTTTTAGGGAAATGATAAAATGAACAAAATAGAATATCGTACATGCAAATCATCTATTTTGTTTATATTTTTCATGCTTCCCTACTTATTACAAAGTTATTATGAATTTTCTCAATTTGGTACATGCAAATCATCTATTTTATTTATATTTTACTTGATTATTTATATCTTACAAAGTTATTCTCAATGTTCTTAATTTAGATATTGTCAACCAACGATAGAACAATGATATGGTAGTTGGTTTTACCTTTCCTTTTTTAACTCCACATTAAAATTCATTGTAGTATGTTTCTAAGAGGTTTATAACAACTCCTCTTGATTTTGTTTGTATTAAAATTTGATTGGAGTTATATAGGTTAATGTGGGTGCAATCAAGAATAGAAAAAACCTTATTAAGAATAAAAAAACCCTATTACTAATAACAGTATGAGTAACAATTTTCTGTTTAGTGAGAATATTGGAATATTGTCCCATAGAGTGCCTATAAAGTTATTTATAATAGCCACTACGTCCACCTTCCCTTCAATCAATCTTATAGTTTTTAGATCTATGTTTTATATGGAGTCAAAGGAGTCAAAGTGTAGCATAACCAGTATATTTATGTTTGATATAGAGTCAAAATGTAGCATATCTATGTTCTATATAGAGTCAAAGTGTAGCATAACCATCAATTTTATGAGTAAAAAATTTTTTTCTATTGGGAATATCGGAATATTTTCCCACCATGTGGGTGCAACCAAGAATAGAAAAAACCCTACTACTAATAGCAGTATGAGTAAAAATTTTATGATATTAGAATATTGTCCCATTGAGTGCCTATAAATTTATTTATAATAGCCACTACTTCCACCCTCCCTTAAATCAATTCTATAGTTTGTAGATCTATGTTCTATATAAAGTCAAAGTGTAGCATAACTAGTAGATCTATGTTCTATATAGAGTCAAAGTGTAGCATAACCATCAATTTTATGAGTAATAATTTTCTGTCTAGTGGGAATATTGGAATGTTGTCCCATTCTCCTCAGGGACTAACTTTGAGCAATACCACTTCCACTTTCCCTTGGTCAATCCTATAGTTTGTAGATCTATGTTCTATATAGAGTCAAGTGTAGCATAACCATCAATTCTATTCCTTGGTTACATGCACCATAAACATTTATCATATGTCCTATTAAACATATAATGTCTTGTTAAACATTTTGACTGATAATTCAAACCAATAAAAAAAAAAGTCTCTGAGAATATTTTAGAATGTTTATTTATGTAGGTAAACCAAGAATAGAAAAAAACCTACTAAGGTAGAAAAAACCCCATTCTACATTGGGTCCCTATATTACTAGTATAGTCCCTTATTGTTGTTAGTGTAACCCCCTTGTTGTTATTATTGTACCCATGTAACCCCCATATTGTTATTATTGTGCCCTTAAATTATTATTGTTAGGTCAGCTAGGATTACATTGTGGCCCCATGGAATCCTATATATAGAAAGGAGGTTTTGTAATTTGTATCATCCAAGAATTTTTCATTCATGTAATGTATTGGAGGTTGCCCCCTCGAAGTGGCTTATTTATAAGGCGTTGATATCTCTTTTCTTCTATTTTTGGAGCTAGTTACAAACATTTGAGTATGAACTTTTTGGATTCCTAAGTTTATTTGCTCTAAGCAGGTCATCGTGGCATTTTATTTATAAAAATTTTCTAAGGTTCAGAATTCTGAAATTTTAGGGTCTGAAGTAACATCAGGAGGAAACTTTGTCAAAAAAATTTCAGATCTTGGTTCGCAATATTTTTGGAGATATGATCTGTGGAAGGTAGTGCTTTTTCAGGCTCCTGAATTTCATCTCAAAGAGGTGATCGTGGGAAAAGTTCAATAACTCTCTCTCTGAAGATTGGATTGGAGTTCCGTCAAAATTGGTCACAATTACATGGCCTGTAGTTTCTTCGCTATCAATTTCAGAGACAAAGGACAAAACAGTGACATGTGGAAAGTCGTACAAGTTCGCTCTACTGAACCGTCTCACATTGGTCAATATTAGAGATTAGACTGCTTTGTGTGGAGAATCAATCAAAGTAGACCTGCCTGTGTTCCGAAAAAATTTAGAGAGCTAAATTAAAGTGCAGAAATTAAAATATTGAACTACTGCAATCATAGAGATAATATAATTTCAATATCGAGCTCCTCAAAAGCAAGAAAAAGGTGTGTATTTTTATTTTTTTTTCCGAATTTCATAAGTCTTGTTTGAAGAATCAATTTGAATTGATTCCAAAGGCATATTGTAGAATAGATATTAGTATTGGGTTCTAAATATATAAAGTAAAATAATTAAACACCCTTTAAGCCTTGAAGCTCTTATGACTCATGAGAGAGTAGAAAAATTACATATGTATATCAAATTACAAGAGCAAGTGCACCAAGTGCAAACAAAAATACTTAAAAATAAGACTAGAGTTTTGAAGAAAGTCGTGGAAGCTAATATGAATTAGCTGGAAGCTAGCATGGAATCTAAGATGGATGACATGGAAGCTAAGATTGATGAAAAAATGGAAAACATGAAGAATGATCTAAAAGAAAACATGGAAGGTTTGACAAAGTTGATACAAGAAATGTTTCCTAATGGTGAAAATATAGTAGAGGAAACTCATGATGAGAACAAAATAAATGTTAATCTTGATTTCATAAACTCTAATGTTGGCGGGAAGAACCACCATATTCCAAAAATGGATATGAGGAAGTTTGATGGAAAGGATCCTGTAACATAGATACTACAGATGGAGCAATATTTTGATCTCCATAACGTGCAAAACACACAAAAGGTACGCATTGCAACTTTACATTTAGAACAAAATACATTTGTATGGTATCAATGGCTTTGCTCCCGTAAAAAAATTGTCACTTGGTCAATTTTTACGGAGGAAATGATAGTACATTATGAGGATACAAAGAGCAACACCTTCTTTAGCCAATTGATAAATCTCAAACAAAAGGGTTTAGTGGGGCAGCACATTGAGGACTTCCAAAAATTGAATATAAGGGTAACTGATATTCCAGAGGAACACAAGATTGATCTCTTCGTAGGCACTTTAAAGGATAACATCCAACATGAAGTTCGCGTTTTGGAACCTGATTCATTGGAGAAGGCATTCAGGTTGGCAAGAAAAGTTGAATGTAAAATTATGGCGACAAGGAAGCCTACCACTCAATTCTATAAAGAAGGAAGTGTTGCTACGCCTAGATTTCCACAACCTACGAGGTTGACACCACAACAATTGGAAGAAAAAAGAGCAAAAGGGCTTTGCTACAGTTGTGATAGCAAATACACTAAAGGTCATAAGTGTGCTGAGAAGAAATTATTTTACATAGATTGTGAAGAGGAAGAAGAAAATGAACAAGAAGAGGATATACACCGGGAACCAGCCCCAAAAGAGGAAGAAATGAATCCGACCATATCGTGTAATGCACTGGCAGGAATTACCACTCCTCAAACTCTCAAGATAAAAGGACAAATCAAGAAGAAAAAGGTAATAGTGTTGATTGATTCAGGTAGCACCCATAATTTTATTCATTGAAAGGTAGCCAAGGAATTAAATTGTTTCCTATACCCAGCACCAGAATGTCAAGTGATGGTTGCAAATGGAGGAACTATAAATTGCTCTGGAAAATGCCATAATATTAAGCTAACCATGGGGGAATATGTATTGACTAGCCCAATGCTTTCCATTCCTATGGGAGGTGCCGATGTTGTACTAGGAGTACAATGGTTACAATCTTTGGGGACGGTAGCTTTTAATTTTCAAGAACTTTTCTTGAAATTTTTTTCAGAAGGAAAGGAAGTCGAATTACGAGGTATTGAAGGGAAGACGGGAAGTACAATAAGCTCTAATTTCATGACAAAGCTTCTAAAGAAAGAACAACGAGGCGTAATTTCACAATTATGCTCACTAGAAGTTCCGACATCAAAATCATCTATTTCTGCAGATCTCTAACAAGTCTTGGACAATCATTCCAAGGTGTTTGAAACTCCCAAAGGACTCCCACCTATTCGTGATCATGATCATGCTATTCATTTGATTCCAGGAAGTGTTCCTCCAAACATCAGGCCTTATAGATATCCTTACTTCCAAAAAAGTGAAATTGAACGTATGATTGCAGAAATGTTAGAGGCGGGTATAATTCAACCTAGTCAAAGTTCTTTCTCTGCTCCTGTAGTATTGGTACACAAGAAGGATGGATCATGGCGAATGTGTGCGGATTATAGGGAGCTCAATAAGCTCACCATTAAAGATAAATTTCCCATTCCTGTGATTGATGAATTATTGGATGAATTACATAGAGAAATTTATTTTACCAAGTTGGATCTTCGTTCAGGATATCATCAAATTAGAATGAAGACTGAAGATATTCCAAAAACAGCATTTCGAACTCATGAGGGTCATTATGAATTTTGGTCATGCCTTTTGGCCTTACCAATGCACCTTCTACATTTCAAGGGTTGATGAATTCCATTTTCAAACCCTTCCTTAGAAAATTTGTGCTAGTATTTTTTGATGATATACTAATCTGTAGCAGGTCTTGGAAGGATCATGTTGAACATGTTGACAGGGTGCTCAAACTATTGCAGGAGAAACAATTATATGCAAAAACATCCAAATGTTTCTTTGGAGTACAAGAGGTGGAATATCTGGGTCATATTGTATCTCACGAGGGTGTTAAGGTAGATCCTAACAAAATTAAAGCCATTAAGGAATGGAAATTCCCCACAACCATAAAGCAGTTGCGAGGATTTCTCGGGTTAACAGGGTATTATCGCAAGTTTGTTAAGAATTATGGGAGAATAGCGGCACCTCTAACAACATTATTGAAGAAAGATGCATTTTCATGGACTCCTGAAGCAACTAAGGCCTTTGAACATCTTAAAGAGGCAATGTGTCGAGCACTAGTCTTAGCTACGCCAGACTTCACAAAAACCTTTATTGTGGAATGTGATGCCTCAGGAAATGGAATTGGTGTTGTTTTAATGCAGGAAGGAAGACCCATTGCTTTTGAAAGTCATCCAATCAAAAGAAAGTATTTACAGAAACCTATTTATGAGAAAAAAATGTTAGCAATACTGCATGCACTAAAGAAATGGAGAACTTACCTAATGGGAAGACACTTCAAGGTAAAAAATAATCATGATAGTCTTAAACACTTTTTGGAACAAAGACTATCTTCAGAAGAGCAGCAAAAATGGGTCACAAAGATGTTGGGTTATGACTTTGAAATAATCTACAAAAAAGGAAATCTTAAGGTTGTTGCAGATGCACTCTCAAGAAAGAATGAAGAGGTGGAAGCATTGCTTTGTGCCATTTCATTTATCCAACCAGATTGGATAACTGAAGCAAGAGATGAATGGAAGAAGGACAAAGATGTATGGACACTCATTCAAAAGTTGCAGCAAGATCCTAGTACATCTGGTACATTTAGTTGGAAAAATGATTCCTTATGGTACAAAGATCGCTTATATCTTTGTAAGAATTCCCAACTAAAACAAAATATTCTTCTGGAATTGCACACTTCTCCTTTAGGAGGACACTCAGGATTTTTAAAAACTTACCACAGGGTGAAGAAAGAATTTTTTTGGGATGGCCTTAAATCTGATATTCAAAATTTTTTGGCGGAATGTTTGGTTTGCCAGCAGAATAAAGTGGAAACAATTAAGACCCCGGGACTTCTACAACCTTTATCCATTCCAAGTCAACTTTGGGAGGAGATTTCAATGGATTTTATCACAGGTTTACCTAAGTCCGAAGGAAAGAGTGTCATCATGGTGGTAGTTGATAGACTTACCAAGTATACACACTTTTGTGCATTATCTCATCCATTTAAAGCAAGTACAGTTGCTACTACATTTATGGACAGAATTCAAAAGCTACATGGAAGCCCAAGGGTTATTGTGAGTGAAAAAGATCCCATTTTTACTGGAAATTTTTGGACGGAGTTATTTTCTTGTTTGGGTACTCAATTATCTCATAGATCATCTTATCATCCTCAATCTGATGGTCAAACTGAGATAGTAAATAAATGTTTGGAAGGATATCTTCGTTGTTTTGTATCTGATAAACAAACACAATGGGTCAATTGGTTACCTCTCGCTGAATGGTGGTATAACACTTCCTTCCATACTGCAGCAAAAATGACCCCATTTATGGCACTTTATGGATACCATCCACCATCCATCACATCATCTTTAAGAGAAAATTCGAAGGTTCAAGCAGTGGAAGATCACATCGAGCATCAGCAAGAAGTTCTCCAACTCTTAAAGGATAACCTGAATTTGGCACAAAATCGA
The DNA here is from genome assembly GCA_034641835.2 of Pinus albicaulis. Lineage (NCBI taxonomy): Eukaryota > Viridiplantae > Streptophyta > Pinopsida > Pinales > Pinaceae > Pinus > Pinus albicaulis. Next base: position 49,550 of record JAXQQM020074852.1, read on the forward strand.
ATGAAACAACAGGCAGATCAACATCGCAGCGAGAGAAGTTTTGATGTAGGGGATTGGGTATTTTTACGGCTACAACCATACAAACAAATGTCCCTCAAGCAAGCTAAGAAGGATAATAAATTATCACCAAAGTACTATGGTCCTTACAAGGTGTTGCAAAAGATTGGTACTATGGCATACAAATTGGAGCTTCCTGCTTCTTCACGAGTGCATCCAGTTTTCCATGTTTCATGCTTAAAGAAGGCTATAGGTGAAAATATTCTAGTTCAAACAATATTGCCAGAACTTGATGAGGAAGGAAAAATCATATTGGAACCTGAAGCAGTCATGGAAACAAGAACTCGACAGCTATGGAATCGATCAATTTCAGAGTATCTCATCAAGTGGAAGAACTTACCCACTGAAAATTCTACATGGGAGGATGAGAATTTTATACAGAAGCACCCAGAGCTACTCAAGCATTGAGGAAAACACTTTTTTGAAGGAGAGGGGCATGTTAGGTCCCTATATTACTAGTATAGTCACTTATTGTTGTTAGTGTAACCCCCTTATTGTTATTATTGTACCCTTGTAACCCCCATATTGTTATTATTGTGCCCTTAAATTATTATTGTTAGGTCGGCAGGATTACATTGTGGCCCCACTAGGATTACATTATGGCCCCATGGACTCCTATATATAGAAAGGAGGTTTTGTAAATGGTATCATCCAAGAATTTTTCATTTATGTAATGTATTGGAGGTTTCCCCCTCGAAGTGGCTTATTTCTAAGGCGTTGATATCTCTTTTCTTCTATTTTTGGAGCTAGTTACATAACAACTACTAATAGCAGTATCAGTAACAATTTTATGTCTAGTGGGAATATTAGAATATTGTCCCACTGAGTGCCTATAAAGTTATTTAGAATAGTCAATATTGTCCCACCATGTGGGTGCAACCAAGAATAGAAAAAGCCCTACTAAGGAAAGAGAAAACCCTACTACTAATAGCAATATGAGTAACAATTTTATGTATAGTGGGAATATTAGAATATTGTCCCACTGAGTGCCTATAAATTTATTTAGAATAGCCACTACTTCCACCCTCCCTTCAATCAATTCTATAGTTTGTAGATCTATGTTCTATATAAAGTCGAAGTGTAGCATAACCAGTAGATCTATGTTATATATAGAGGCAAAGTGTAGCATAACCATCAATTTTATGAGTAATAATTTTCTGTCTAGTGAGAATATTGGAATATTGTCCCACGGAGTGCCTATAAATTTATTTAGAATAGCCACAACTTCCACCTTCCCTTCAATCAATCCTATAGTTTGTAGATCTATGTTCTATATAGAGTCAAATTGTAGCATAACCATCAATTCTATTCATGGTTACACATACCATAAGCATTTTATCATATGTCCTATTAAACATATAATTTCTTGTTAAACATTTTGACTCGATAAGATAAAACAAAAACAAAAAATTTGTCTACTCGGAATATTGGAATATTGTCCCACCATGTGGGCGCAACCAAGAATAGAAAAACCCTACTAAGAATAGAATAAACCCTACTACTAATAGCAGTATGAGTAACAATTTTATGTCTAGTGGGAATATTAGAATATTGTCCCACTGTGTGCCTATAAAGTTATTTAGAATAGCCACTACTTCCACCCTCCCTTCAATCAATTCTATATTTTGTAGATCTATGTTCTATATAAAGTCAAAGTGTAGCATAAATAGTAGATCTATGTTCTATATAGATTCAAAGTGTAGCATAACCATCAATTTTATGAGTAATAATTTTTTGTCTAGTGGGAATATTGGAATATTGTCCCACGGAGTGCCTATAAAGTTATTTAGAATAGCCACCACTTCCACCTTCCCTTCAATCAATCCTATAGTTTGTTGATCTATGTTCTATATAGATCCAAAGTGTAGCATAACCATCAATTCTATTCATGGTTACACATACCATAAGCATTTTATCATATGTCCTATTAAACATATAATGTCTTGTTAAACATTTTGACTCGATAAGATAAAACAAAACAAAACTAAATATGGATCTAGGCTCGTTATATGTTTTTCTTAAATGCTATATGTTCAACTCATATATTATTTTTTTATACTTAATAACGATAATAATAACAGTTATGAAATGCCTATCGATCTTTATCCACTATTTAAGTTATATGGTTGCACTAGAAATATAATTTAAAAAAAATAAAAACTAATTATAAAAAAATAAAAACCACTATTTAATTTATATGGTTGCACTAGTAATATAATTTCAAAAAATACTAATTATAAAAGAATTGCATTAGTAATCTAATGTTAAAAAATAATAATTATAAAAAATGAAAAAAAACCACTATTTAATTTATATGGTTGTACTGGTAATATAATTTCAAAAAATACTAATTATAAAAAATGAAAAAAAAAATTCCTTGCTAAATTAAATTTGAGAATAAATTTGTAACACGTATAATCCTTCATTATTTGATTAGGACCCAACCCCCTAATACTTGATTAGGGTTGTGATGAAATAATCCCCTAACACTTGATTAGGGTGCCTTGCTTTGACTTGTTTTATCTTATGTGAGTATAAATTTGTAACACCTAATCCTTTATTATTTGATTAGGACCCAACCCCTTAATAATTGATTAGGGTTGTGAGGTGTCGCATAATTTTTTTTAATCTGCCTCAAAACTCAACTTTGACATCACCATTTCCTTTCACTCGTAACAACTTTTCATAAGTCTAAATTCAAACTTTGGCACAAATTTATGCCCTTTTGAATATTTACCTTACAATGCCACGTGGCTTTTGTAACACTTCCATGAGGTAGACACATGGAATCATATGTTGATCGAAATTTTATGGAATCATAGGTTGATCGAACTTTTAGAGGTCTTTGATACTAACAGACATGACAACATATCATCAATAAGTGGTAGCCTTCACAACATAACCTAGAATACTATGTCAGAAATCTAAGGTCCATGTGAACACTGCATAATACCATGTCAAACTTATATCAAGCTTGACCATAGGCTCAAAAGCTACCAATGAAGCTCTTAACACTTAGCTATGGATAACATGATGCTATCCCATCCCCGCATCCTTTGACTGTTGTTTCTGGGGAAACTGAAGTCCCTTCAAATAGAGAATCTTAATGTCCTCCCACTCAATAGGAATGTAGCATTTATTCTTCCATCACATAATTGGTTTGGAAATAAATAGACACTTTAATATATTATAAGAGCAAGTTGAGGCCAAAAATTAAGTTTTCATTACTATTTCTAATAATATATTTTATATATTCTTTATGGAGAACATTTCCTCAAGGTATACTTCCATTCATAGGAGGAAAATAACGACTAGAGCTAAGCACAACACATCACAACACATATTTTCCCATATCATTGTTATTACATATCTAATATATCATCATAATTGAATTTAAGGAATAATAATCAACGTTACCATTTCATAGGCACTCATTTCGATGAACACAATACATATATCAATTTATGTGTGCAAGTAACATAGTTCTTAGCATAACAATACTCTATGAGGCTTCAACAATAATGTCATTTCATTCATATGTGTGCAAGTAACCTAGTGCCTAGCATAACAATACTTCATGAGGTTTGAACAATAATGTCATTTCATTTATAAAAGGTATGTACACTTATTTGTTGCACTTAAGTTGTTCGAAATTGAAGAAGTGTTAGCCACATTCCTCCCAACTTTAGGCTTAATTTCATTGTATTTTCTCTTGTAGCTAGCCACCCTTAAGCTTGATCCAATGTTTTTGGAAAAGCTTCACTCTCACTCAAGATTACTCATGTGGTAAATGTCAAGGCCACTCTCCTTCACCTTTAGACTTTAAGAATTGCACTTCAATGGTCGATTCATGCCTCTTAACACAACATATATGGTCATCAAAGCCCAACTCAATGCAAAAGGGATCCCTTCACTGGTCCAATGATACCTCAATGTTTCCCTTCTTCAATTCCTTTCTTACTACAAACAAATACTTGTGCAGATTTTCCTCTAGGTTTGCATCTCAGGTGAACTTCTCATTGATTTCTTGGTCAGTTCACTTTAGGATTCTCCTCCACGCTAGGTGGTTATACCTCAAGATCCTTCCAATCACGTCTAATTCAGAGTCGCTTCCTTGCAATGATGTGTTGAAAAGTTCAATTCATTTGATTGACAGAGTTTAGTGTTTGGGTAGGGATTCTTTGTATTTCCTTCTTCTCTCTTGTGCATTGTGCTCTCTCGACTTTATCTACTTACTCTCACCACAATTGCTACAACTCTTAGTTCCCCCTCAGTTTGTTTGGTCAACTTGTGGAATACTCTAGAGGGTATGTAACCCATGCCCCAATTCATTAAGTCCCCCATTTACCCATAATTGTTGCTAGTTGGTAGCCAACTACCAAATGAGTGAAGGAAAGACACAAGGATTGAAAGTTTCGCCCGCCCTCAACACTTTTTGAAGTTTCTATCCTAAGAATTGGGATCCATGTAAATTGTTCTTTGCTTATTTTGCAACAATGTATATATTTAAAAGAATATTTACATCATGATAAAGTCTTACATAATATCTCTATTAATTATTCAATATTAACACTTCTAATTACTTTTACAAAAAATATGTGACTAGAGAGAAATTATAAAATTCTTTTGCTTACCAACATTAACATTGTTAATTACATTTACACATTCTAGATAACTAAGGGAAATTATTTTATTGCTTACCTCCATGGGATCTCAAAATTTCGAGTACAAGAAAGTCACAAGAGGAAGTAACATAACGAGAAATTGTGTGTTGTGTTTTAGCTATGGTAGAGCTAAATGAGCAGGAGAATGCAGCCACCTATACGGGTGAAACCCAGTTGATTTTAAGCTCTTTTCTTTGCAATGGGGAACGTGAATTCCTAATAAGAAATAATGGATAGAAGGTATGATTGTTATACTTTTATGTTTACGGTCTTTTATATCATTCATTTTGGTAAAAAATTGTGTTCTTGTATTGAATCCAATGTAATATGTAGGTGACGGTTGAAGAACTACAAGGGAAACATGTGGGTCTTTACTTTTCTGCTCATTGGTCTCCTAGATGCAGGGATTTTACCTCCCATTTGTCTGAAATCTTGAAAAAGTTATCAGTGAAGTGGGGCTTCGAGATCGTATTCGTTTCTGCGGATCATGATGAAAAGGCATTCAATATATTCTATAGCACCATGCCATGGCTTGCTCTGCCATTCTCAGATAAAAATACATGGGAGAAGCTGGATCAGGTTTTCCAGGTCAATGGCGATATTTCGTCCCTTGTTGTTTTTGACAAAGTGAACAATGTTATCGATGCAACGGGAACTATTACCTCAAAACGAGAAATCTAGCCCAAAAAGACTCAAAAAAATATGAAAAAACACCCCAAAAAAACAAAAAGTGTGTATTCCAGAACACATTTGTTTTTTTCTCAAGGTCAAATTTCACCTTTTTTATAAAATTTTGCTAAAAAATAAATTGTTTCTTGAAAAAACGATTGAAAAAACACCCTCAAAAACAAAACGATGCTGGAATAACAAAAAAAAACATTGTGTCACACTTTTGACACATTGTAACAATGGAATTAAAGACAACATATTAGGTCATTGAAAAATCGTGAAATTATAAATTTTTTTGATAGATGATGTTAAATATAAACAAAATCATGTTCGAAGAGCTTATCATTTCGAACAATTTTTATCCATGTTGTTAAACATAAAATATCTTGACTCTAAACAACCCTAAAATTGTAATTATTTTCAACTATAACATTAAAGATAAAATTTCATAAGCACATAAAAAACCTTAATGACAAGTTGTAAATCTCAAGTTTTTAAATCTTAATTTTTTCAAGATACTAGAACCATGAAATTATGGAGAAATTATACAACTTAAACAATTTTTTAAAAATGAACAAGTAAAAGAAAAAATTTATTATTCATATATTTGTTTGCTTATATATAAAAGCATATTTTTTTAATTTTTTTTATTGTTTTTCTACATTTTAAATTATAATTGTTTTAGTTTTAAGAAAATAAAAATTAAAAATTAAAAAACTTCTTATATATGTTTGTTTATATTTTTAAAACATATTTTATTTTGTTTTTCTTAATTGTTTTCTTTATATTTTAAATAATAATTTAAAAAATAAATAAAATTAAAAAAATAAATTTTTTTCTATATTTGTTTGTTTATTTTTTTAAAACATATTTTTTTAATTTGTTTTTATTGTTTTTTTATATTTTAAAATTTTAATTGAACGAGTTTTTTTGTTTTTCTTTTTTTCTTTTTTATTTTTTTTAATTTTTTTTAAACAATACATTTTTTTTATTATAATGGTTTTTTGTTTAAAAAAAATATATTTTTTAAATAGTTTCGTGTTTGAAAAAAAATAAAATAAAATAAAAAATTTAATTTGCCGCCGCCGTGGGCTAGAGGCAAGTTGGGCGGCCCTCGACGACGCCATCCCGGTTGGTCTCGGCCCTCGCCCAACGGAGGGTGATTTTGAGCGATCGGGGGTGATTCTCGGAATTGCCCTCCACCCGGGGAGGTGATTCTGAGTGCCCTGCGCCACCGGGGGTGATTCTCGGAATCCCCCTTCGCCCGGACTGAGGTGATTCTCGGAATCGCCCTCCGCCCAGTCGGGGTGTGATTCTCGGAATCACCCTCTGCCCGGCCGGGGTGATTCTCGAAATTTCCCTCCGCCCTGGCCGGGGGTGATTCTCGAAATCACCCTTCGCCCAGCCGGGTGATTCTCGGAATCACCCTCCGCTCGCTCGAGGGTGATTCTCGGAATCGCCCTCCACCGCGCCCAAGGGTTGGAGTCGGGTCGAGCGGCGCCATTGAGGGCTGCCCAGGCTTGCCTCCGGCAAGCTTGACGAGAGCGAGGCTAGGCTGACCCCTCGATGGCACCACCCCGCTGGGCGAACGAAGATTCTCGAAATCACCCTTCCCCGACTGGGGGCCGGAGGTCGGTCGGTCGGCACCAGTCGAGGCTGTCCAACTCGCCTCCGACCTCCAGTGAGGGCGAAGCGATTCTCGAAAATCGCCCTCCACCTAACTACGAATCGGAGGCGGGCTGAGCGGCCCTCGACGAGTGCCGCTTGGCTAGGCGAAGGGTGATTCCAAGAATCGACTCCCGCCGAGCGGAGAACGATTCGAGAATCACCCCGGGCCGGGGCGGAGTGCGATTCTCGAATCACCCTACGCCCAACCGTGGGAGATTCTCGGATTCGCCTTTTCCGCCCTGGTTGGGGGCCGGACGCGGATTCGAGCAACCCTCGACGCCACCGCTCGGCCTCACCTCGGCTCCCCGACTAGGCGGAGGGTGATTATGAGAATCACTCCCCGGGCCCGGGCGGAGGGTGATTCTCGAAATCGCCCTCGCGTGAGGGTGATTCTCGAAATCGCCCTCCGCTCGGCCGGGTGATTCTAAGAATCGCCTTCGCCCTAGCGAGGGCGATTCTCGGAATCGTGCTCCGCCCAGTCAGGGGTGATTCTCAAAATCACCCTCCACCCAATCGGGGGTGATTCTCGGAATCACCCTCCGCTCGGCCGAGGGGCGGCAGGCGGGGGCCAGCAGCGCGTCGAGGGATGCCCAGCCGCCACCGACCCGTACGGGTGGAATCGCTCGCCCTCCCGCGAGTCGGGGCCGCAGGGCAGAGCTAGGCAGCCCTCGACGGTGTCACCCGGTGGCCTTCGGCCCCCGAGCCGGGTGGAGGGTGTTTCCGATAATCTCCCTCCACCTGAGCGGGGGCCGGAGGCCAGCCGGGGGGCGCCATCGAGGGTTTCCCGCCTGCCTCCACCCTAGCCGCGGGCCGGATGCAGGGCCGGGCGGCCCTCGATGGTGCCACATGGCTTGCCTCCGGCCCTCGGCTAGGTAGAGGGTGATTCCGAGAATCACCCCGGTTGGGCGGAGGATGATTTCGAGAATCACTCCCGGCGTGGGGTCAAGGGCGATTCCAAGAATCACCCTGGCTAGGCGAGGGTGACCCGAGGATCGCCCCACCCGGGCGGGAGGCCCGGCGGGTGGTGTCGTCGACGCCGCCCTGACCCGCCTCGGCCTCGGTCGGGGCGGAGGGCGATTCTTAGAATCGCCCTCTACCTAGACGAGGGCCGAAGGTAGGGCGGACGACGCGTCAAATGAAGGAGATTGGGTTTTGGATCTATTTTCAAGTTCGGTTAAGTTTTATTATACAAATTTAAATTTAAATATTTTATATTTTACTTTTTATGTCTTTATACTAATTTTCTTACTTATTTCTTTTGTACTTGATGATTAGGTACAACACTAGCATGTTGCCTACCAAAATGAAGAAATTGCAATACCATTGAGAAAGACCCGGTGCAATGCAAATTTATTCAACAAAGAATTAACGCTCTTGAATTCCTTCCGGATGTGAAGCAAGAAGTTGGTTTGAGGAAAGGAGATTTTAATGAATCACGTGTGGCAAAAAAAGCGAAGGAACCTCAACCACCATTATATGGAATGATTGGAAAGGGACACTTTGGAAGATTTGCAGACATGAAAGTTCCATTAGAAGATGACAATGACCAAAATGAAGTAGAAAATGTTGTAGAATAAGCCATCAATGATGTTCTAGATGATGTTGAACATGTATTAGTTGATATTTTTGAGGATCTTAAGTTATTCTTGCAAACAAAGCTCATTTTTTAGATCTATTAATCAATTTTACTTGTAATGTTTAGACTTTGATATTTTTTTTGAGAATAATCCTGATTTTTTTGCAAAAAACATGTGATTACTATTATTTTTTGACATAAAATTCAATAAAAAATGCTATTTTCTTGGGTTATTTTGTTAAGATTTTCCCAAAAAAATAGTTTATTTAACATGTTTTTTTAACAAAAAAGTTTCTAAAAGTGTATTTTTTTGCATTCTATTTGTATTTTTTTGTCATATCATTCAAAATATTGAGTTTTTTAGCGACAATTATTTGATGTACATTGAAAAAAATTAATTAGCAATACATAAACTTATAGAAAATACAAACTTTATAATATTGACCCTTTTTTTCATTTTTTTATCTATGTGAAAAAGTGACAATATCATTACAAATTTTTATTTTTAAAAAAAATTATTCTTTTCTTTTTTAAAACACAAGTACGTAAATGCACTTAAAAATAAACATCTCACGAAGAAGAAGGCATTAGAAAATATGTAGTGTCAAAATCAATCCTCTAAAAAAACGTTGGTGATGATATGCCACCACTATTCAAAATTGACATAAAAAACATCGCAGAAAAAAAAATGCCAAAAACATGCTAAAAATAAAAAATAAAAAAATTATGCATCACCACTTTTCAAAATCGGGTGTTTTTTCTTGCTACGTCAAAAAGTAGGTAGTGATACGAGTTTTACCTATTTCATCGGTAATGGTGTTAGTGGGCGAGTTATAACCAATGAAGGTGCGAAATATACTTCGGGAATATGGGGTTGAGGATTTCCGGATATCCATTCTCTTCAAACGGACTTGATTTTCTGAAGGCCAAAAGGAGGCTTTAGAAGCTACGGACACCGAGCCTCTTTCGTTGTATTATGAAGAAGATTTATGGCCCGGCCATGGAGGATGTGTTGAGGGATATCCATTCTCTTCAGATTAGAGACTTGGTGGCCAAAAGGAGGCCTTAGGGTGCTACACGGACTATAGAGTCTCTTTTGGTGTCTACTGAACGAGATTTTGTCCTTGGCCGTGGAGGAAGAAAGGTGGGTGTTTTTCCTTCGCACTTGCGTTTTCCTTCACATGCAATTTGGATTTGCGTTCCTTTTACGGGAATATAAGGAAGAAAACAGGCATTGAATTGGGTGATGAGTTTTGATGCAATCATTGGATCTTGTAAGGGTTTAGGAAAAATAAGTGCACACTAGAGTTTATTTCATGATGGCCTTATTGTCAATTTGCGTTTTTGCCAATAGATACCGGTAACTGGAACTTGTGGGGAAGACACTCGGGTCTATTTTTCTTAGCCCATCGGTGTGGTCACTATAGATATTTTCACTCCACGACTTGTGAAGTTTTATAATGAGCTTTTGGAGAAAGGGGAGGCCTTTGAGGTTGTGTTTCTCTAGGGTGATGACTTCGAGGAACAATTTGAAGAGTATTATGCAAGCATGCCATGGTCTGGCTTTGCCATTCGGAGACAAAAGTTACAGATAAGTTGTCTCGCTACTTCCAAGTGTGGTATATGCCAGTCTTGACTATGTTTAAGTCCAGATGGAGAAATATTACATACTAATGCGAAGGACCTTATACGAGATCATGGAATTAGAGCTTACCCATTTACGAAAGAATGGTTGGATGAGTGTAAAGCTCAGGAGAAGGCTAGACGAGAAGCACAAACCTTGGAGTCACTCTTGGTTTCTGATGAGCATAACTTTGTGATCAACGATGAACGTGCTCGGGTGAGTTCTCCGAGATCTTCTTACTATATTCATTGTTTCTTTATGCCATGATTCATGAATCACACCATAGATATAAGCTATAAGTTATATTTGAAGAAGTTTGTGGTTACACCAAAATTCGACATTAAAATTCGCAGGTTTTGGTAAATTGTTAAACCTGGGTAATTAATATTCTCATAGTGAGAATTACGAATCCATAGAGTTGTGGTAATTAGTCCAACACCCATTCAAATGCGATTTTGGGGGAATCAACACCCCCCTCAAAAGCAATTCGTTTGGGAAATCGAACCTAGGTCAAGGCTCGATACCATGAAGAGGTTTGTCATTACACCAAAACCCACATGTTTTGGTAAACTTCCAAACCGAGTAACTAATATTTCAGGGGGTGGGAATTACGGATTCCATAGAAGTGCAGTGATTACTCCAACACCCCCAGTCAAACGCAGCTTGGGAATCAACACTCCCCTCAAACGCAGTTTTGGGGAAACGTTTAATACCATGAAGAGGTTTTCCGCCGTTACACCAAAAACCACCGATTTTGTTTAACTTCCAAACCGGTAACTAGGATCCCTATGAGAATTACGAATTCCATAAAAATTTGGTTATTACTCAAACAATATTTGTTCACGATGGGATTGTATATACAAATGGTCGGTAGATCGGTGTCCCACTAGGTTCCCCATGGTAGTTTGTGCTTGTGAATCTTGCTAATAATAAAAAGAAGACTGGGGTGAGTTGCAAGTCTTGGGTGAATTTTGACAATCTAGAAGCCATTGAGGGCGTGCAGCCTAAACCTATCAGTTTTCTATGTATAATAGTATGGATGGAGTTTAACCTCATGATGATATTATTGTCAATTTGTTTCTTTGCCAATAGGTACTAGTAGCGGAACTTGTGGGGAAGACAGTGGGTCCGTATTTCTCGGGCATATTTTGTGACTATCCTAAAAATTTCATTCTAGACCTCAAGGGGATTTATAATAAACTTTTTGAATAAAGGGGAGGCCTTCGAGATTGTGTTTATCTCGCGTGATGACTCGGAAGGAGACTTTGACGAGTGGTATGCACGCATGCCATGGTTGGCTTTGCCATTTGCAAACTTCACTATAAAGAAGTTGTCTCACTACTTCCAAGTGGGGCGTGCTACGCAAGCCTTGATTATCTTAGGTCCGGATGGGAAAACTATACGGACTGATACATTGGACATTATTCAAGAATATGGAGACACAGACTTACCCATTTACGAAAGAGCGGCTAGATGAGCTTGAAGCCGAGGAGGAAGCGATCCGAGAAGCACGAGACCCTGCAAGTCACTCTTGGTTTCAGATAAGCGCAACTTTGTGATCAAACATGGTTGTGCCAAGGTGAGTTACCTACATCCGCTTAGTACCTTCACTGTTCTTATGCCATCATTAATCATGAATCACACCATAGAAATAAGTTATATATTTCTTCATAGCGGATGGGGGTTATATATACATATGGTCAGGCGGAGTGTCTCACTGAGTTCCCCATGGTAGTTTGTGCTTGTGAATTTTGCTAATGATAACAAGCAAACCGGCTGACTTGTAAGTCGTAGGTGATTTTTTGACAATCTAGAACCCACCGAGGGAGCAGCAACCAAGGCAATTAGTCTTCTATGTATTATTGTATGCAGAGAGTTTGTTTCTATGATGATCTTATTGTCAATTTGGGTTGTTGCCAATAGGTACAAGTAGCGGAACTTGTGGGGAAGACAATGGGTTTGTATTTCTCAGCCCTACTCGTGTCATGGCTCTTTTAGATTCACTCGAGAGCTTGAGGAGGATTATAATGAGGTTTTGAAGAAAGGGGATGCCTTTGAGATTGTGTTTCTCTCGCGTGATGACTTTTGAGGGAGAATTTCATATGTATCATGCACTAATGCCATGGTTAGCTTTGCCATATGGAGATAAGACTGAAAGGAAATTGTCTCGCTACTTCCAAGTGAAGGATACCCCCAACCTTGGTTATTTTAGATCCAGTATGGGAAAACATTACAGACCGATGCGGTGCCCTATATACGAGAATATGCAGACAGATCTTACCCATTTACTAAAGAGTGGCTGGATGAGCTTGAAGCCGAGGATAAAGCGAAACGAGAAGCACACACTCTAGAGTCACTCTTGGTTTCGGATGAGCGCAACTTTGTGATCAAACATGGAGGTGCCAAGGTGAGTAACCGAGATCCGCTTATTACCTTCCCTATTATTATTCCATGATTCATGAATCTTTCCATAGAAATAAGTTCTATTCCTTCATAAAAGATGGGGTTATATATACAATTGGTCATGCAGAGTGTCTCAGTGGGTTTCCCATGTTAGCTTCGTGTTGTGAATCGTACTCACGATGACAAGCAGACTCCGAGATGGACACAAACAATAAAACAAATCTTCATGGACACAATTTGGGAAATGCAAAGTGTACAATTAGTTGTTTGAATCTAGTCAAAATAATGGTGCACTAAACTCGTAGATTTAAGTCAAGTTTGTAGTTTTGTGATTTTGTTTTCAATTGAAAAAATTGTGTCTTGCTCATAAATTACGGGTTGAGAATTGGACTACAAAATCTGTGAGATCAAATTTTCCCACTCAATCATTACACCACATTCTTAAAACTTCCTTATTTTTTGGATTTCGTAGTAGAACTAGAGTGAACAGGGAATAGTGTCATAGTGTGAATCTGTATAAAATAATTCTTATACTTAAAAGAGCAAGGAAAATATACATAATCATGAACACAATACCAACAACACCAAAACATATTTTGGAAAAACCTTAACTCTCGCGAATAATCCATCTAATGGAATTTCATTACTTGTTAGGTTTAAAATAGCAAAGGAAATATACAGAATCATGAACACAATACATAAGAAATTACACAATACCAACAACACCAATTTTTTTTATTTTGAAAAAACCTTAATGCTAGGGAATAATCCAGTTAATGGTAATGGAATTTTATTATTTGTTATGTTTAAAAGAGCAAGGAAAAATATACATAATCATGAACACAACACAATATCAACAACACCAACATTGGAAAAACCTCAAACTGCGGAAATAATCTAACTAATGGAATTTCATTATTCCTTTGGCACAAGCTGACTGGGAAGCTTAATTCCCCCTGAGACCTTTTACATAGTCAAGGAGCCCACACTTACTCAACTCGTTAACCCTTTAGGCGAGGAGCCCACACTTACTCAACCCTTAGTTCCTTACTCACTTCAACCCTTCTCTTCTCTTGCAATGGCCTCGAGAAATATAGAGCCTTTACCATGGCGGGGAGCCCACATTTTCTCAACCCTTAGTTCCTTACTCACTTCAACCCTTCTCTTACAATGAAGCTACATTTCTCAACCCACGAGTTCCTTACTCACTTCAACCCTTCTCTTACAATGAAGCTACATTTCTCAACCCTGAGTTCCTTACTCACTTGCTTGAGAAACCACATTTCTCAACCCCTTGCCCTTTAATAACCCAAAAGCCCACAAGTACTCAATCCTTCCACTAGTCTTGCTTTAAATAAGCCGACTTGTTATTTAAAACCATTTTTTCCTTTTTGGTCTTTCAACATAACAAACTTTGCATGTATACACAGAGGGAGGCTAAACATTTGTGGGGGGTTTGAATTTAGGTTGTTTTCATAGCGGAGTCTTGTTTCCCAACCACGAATGACACTTTGACATAAAATCTGGTGAGACTCAGTGATCTCGTGGGTGATGCTAATCATTTATACGTTTCGCTTCTTGTAACAGGTCCTGGTATCTGAACTTGTGGGCAAGACAGTTGCCTTTTACTTCTCTGCCCATGCTTCTGAATCTTGCAGAGCATTCACTGTAAAGCTTGTAGAGGCATACAAGGAACTGAAGGAAAGAGGAGAAGCGTTTGAGGTTGTTTTTCATCTCCAGTGACAAAGATCAAGATGCTTTTGAAAATTCTTACAAAAGCATGCCATGGCTGACTCTTCCATTTGGAGATAAAACTAACAAGGATCTCTTTTATCATTTCCGAGCCAGAGACCTCGACCTCCCAGAATTGGTTGTTGTTGTTCCAGATGGAAAAAACTCTAACCGATCAAGGCGTGCGTGTAGTGAGGAACCATGGATCCGAGGCTTATCCCTTCACTGATTCTCATCTTGCAATAGTCCACGAGGAAGTGAGAACAAGAGGGGATGACGGGCAATTGTGATGCAAATGGGAGAATCGGAGGAGGAGAAGGAACGAAGGCAGAAAATGAAAGAGTTTCTTAAGAAACAAGGCACAAAGAACAAGGCACAGATGATGAGAACCGCAGACCCGCGGGAGTTATCTGTGATGGAAATAAATGTTACATTGCAAAATGGTGATGATGATGGTGGTGATAAATATGATACATTCCACGCTTTTTCAATTTCAGGGGCTGAGAATTTTTTAATTTCCACTGGATACATAATGAACTCTGTTTATTGAATGTCATCCATAGCGTCAAAAAAATAAATTGAATGTCGTAGCGTTATCGTAGACTTTCGAGAGCACATAGCTGCATAGGCCTTTCTTTTTTTTGGGGGTGTGTTTTTAAATAGTTTCCTTTTCTCCAATTTCATGCTACAGTTTTGAGCAGCATGTTCTTTAATAATTATGAGTGTATGTACTTAAGCTGGGCATATTAATTCTGTAGTTTAACTAAATTGCTTTTTTTTCTCTGAAAATTATAGAAATTTTGGTAAGATTTTTAAAAAAAATTTAGCAGGGGATTTTTTGTAAATCTACATTATAACTATCAAACTTTTAATATTTTGGATATTTTAGAGGTTTTTGATAGTGTTGAATCTATTTTCACCATCAAAATCTTGATTCAAACATCATTACTATAATATTTCTTAAATTGTTTTGGCCTAGATTTCAGCCAATTTCTCTCCGTCTCGTTAGACAACTCCCATGTTAACTATGTGTGAAATGCTATCCAACCTTGAGGAAAGGTAAAGTAGGTTAATTTTAGTAAAATTTAAAATAATATTTATTTATAATTGAATATGTATATAAAATGTTTGAAAGTATTATGGATAGTTTTATGTTGTTTATAAATAAATAATTGAATATGTATCAAACCGGAGTTATGTGGTGGTAATGTCATGAATATTTGCATGAGAAGAAAACTAAGACATATGACATTAAAACTAAATCATTTATTTTTTATTTTTTATGGTTATATATAGTGTTTTTTTGGACTTTTATTAAGACCAAATATAGTGACTTTGATATAACATACATGTTCATAAATACAATCAACATGCAATCACTCTCATGTATTGTCCACGTGTAATTATACCAGCCTAGATCCATCTAATTCTCGGATCTATCATGCTGCCGAGAGGGATCAAATCTCTCGAGGTGCAAACATTTCCTCAAGTTTTGCACTCAAAAAATAGGTTTTCACCTTGATACCTTGTCTCTCTTGCTCTCCAATATTAATAGCTTAAATTACTATAACACAAAAATCAATCTACATTGTTAATAACTTTTATGCTTACACTAAAATCAATGCATATTGTTAATCCAATCACTTTAATATTAATGTACCGTCATATATCCAATTACATCAAATCATAAATCAACATATACATTGAAATCAATGCATTTAATGCAAGCAATCAAATAAGATTAGAAAATAACTTCTACATTGAAATCAATGCACCTAATGCAATGCAATCAAATAAGATTAGAAACCAACATCTACACTGAAATCAATGCATTTACTCAAAGCAATCAAATAGGATTAGAAATCGCCATCTACACTGAAATCAATGCATTTAGCGCAAACAATCAAATAGTATAATGAATAATCTACATTGAAATCAATGCATCTAGTGCAAGCAATCAAATATAATTATAAATTGACGTCTAAATTGAAATCAACACATCCAGTGCAAGAAATCAAATAGTATTAGGAATCATCACCTACAATGAAATCAATGCATCTAGTGCAAATAATCATATATCATTAGAAATAAATATCTACACTAAAAATCGATGCATCTAGTGCAAATAATCAAATAGGATTATAAATCACCATCTCCACTTAAATCAATCCATCTAGTGCAAAAAATATTCTTCCCTCTCTCCACCCTCCATCCATATCTATATCCCCCTCCATCTCTTTCTTTTTTTCTCTATCTCACCCCTAAACACACATGCTCTCGCACTCCATATATATCATTCTCTTTGTCAATCACCCTCTCTCCCCATATCTCTCTTCTTCCCTCTCTTCCCCTTCTCTCCCTCTCCCCCGCTAATATCTCTCTTTCCTCCTTTTTCCCTCTCTCTCTCTCTCTCCATCTTCCTTATCACTCACTCTCTTTCTCTCTAGGAACCAACATCTACACTGAAATCACTGCATTTACTCAAAGAAATCAAATAGGATTAGAAATTGCCATCTACACTGAAAATCAATGCATTTAGTGCAAACAATCAAATAGGATTAGAAATGATAAACATTGAAATTAAGTCATCTAGTGCAAGTAATAAAATATAGTTATAAATCGACATCTAAATTGAAATCAACACATTCGAGTGCAAGCAATCAAATTGTATTAGAAGTCACCACCTACACTGAAATCAATGCATCTAGTGCAAGTAATAAAATAGCATTAGAAATAAATATCTACACTAAAATCGATGCATCTAGTGCAAATAATCAAATAGGATTAGAAATCACCATCTCCACTTATATCAATCCATCTAGTGCGAGAAATATTCCTCCCTCTCTCCACCCTACATCCACATCTATATCCCCCTCCATCTATTCTTTTTTGTCTCTCTCATCTCACCCCCCCAAACACGTACGCTCTCGTACTCCATATATATCAATCTCTTTTTTCAATCACCCCCTCTCCCCATCTCTCTCTTCTTCCCTCTCTTCACCTTCCATCTACATCTCTATCTTCCCCTTTTCTCCCTCTCCCCCATTAATATCTCTCTTTCCTCCTTTTGTCCTCTCTCCCTCTCTCCATCTTCCTTATCACTCTCTCTCTCTCTCTCGAAACCAAAATCTACACGAAATCAATGCATTTACTCAAATAAATCAAATAGTATTAGAAATCGCCATCTACACCGAAATCAATGCATTTAGTGCAAACAATCAAATAGGATTAGAAATCATCTACATTGAAACCAATTCATCTAGTGAAAGTAATCAAATATAATTATAAATCGACATCTAAATTGAAATCAACAAATTCAGTGCAAACAATCAAATTGTATTAGAAATCACCACCTACACTGAAATCAATGCATCTAGTGCAAGTAATCAAATATCATTAGAAATAAATATCTACACTAAAATTGATGCATATAGTGCAAATAATCAAATAGGATTATAAATCACCATCTCCACTTATATCAATCCATCTAGTGCAAGAAATATTCCTCCCTCTCTCCACCCTCCATCCATATCTATATCCCCCTCCAACTATTATTTTTTGTCTCTCTATCTCACCCCCCTAAACGCGCGCAATCTCCTACTCCATATATATCAATCTCTTTTTTCAATCAGCCCCTCTCCCCATCTCTCTCTTCTTTCCTCTCTTCACCTTCCATCTATATCTCTATCTCCCCCCCTCTCTCTCTCTCTCCATATTCCTTATCACTCACTCACTCTCTCTCTCTCTCCACCTTTCTCTCTCTATTTCTTTCTTCTTACCTCCCTCCCCCTCCCCCTCCAAGTCCATCTCTCTTTTCCCTCCCTCTCTCCACTCTCTCACATCCTCTCTCTTCCTTCCTCTCTTTCCCTTTCTCTCCCATCTATCTCTCCCTCTCTCTCTCTCTCTCTTCACCCACTAACTATGTTACTATATCCCTCCCTCTCTCCTTATATCTCCTTCTCCCCCCTTATCTCCATCTCTCCTTATTTGTCTCTTTATCTCAGCCCCAAACATACACGCTCTCTCTTTGTCTCTCCCTTGTCACTACTTCTCTCTCTCCACTTCTCACTCTTTATATTTCGTATTTCATACATCTCTCCCCCTCCAACTCCATCTCTCTTATTGATCCCTCTCTCCTCCTCACTCTCAAGTCCTCTCTCTCGTCCTTCCTCTCTCTCTCTCCCCCCTAAATCCCTCCCTCTTCCCTGATCTCTCTCTCTCTCTCTCTCTCTCTCTCTCTCTCTTCCCCCATCACTCTCCTCCTCTCTCTCATCCTTCCTCTCTCTCCCTTTCTCTCCCACCTCTCTCTCTCTCTTTTCCCTCCAATCCTCTCTCTTCACCCATATCTCTCTCTCTCTCTCTCTCTAATCCTCTCTCATCCCCCATCCCTTTCTTTCTCTCTCTCTCTTTCCACCCCTCTCTCTCTCCAACTACACTACTATATCCCTCCTCTCTCCTTCTCACTTCTTCTCTCCCCCCTTCTTTCCATACATCTTATTTTGTCTCTTTATCTCACCCTTAAGCATACACACTCTCTCTCCATCTCTCCCTTATCACTCTCTCTCTCTATTTCTTCTTAGTTATGTAAACTACTGAACATAAATATTCGTAAATATAAAGCATATTATGTAGTAAATATGACAAGAGGTTTTATTTACTTACCATACCTATAGTTTATTTATATTTTTATTTATTTACCATACCCCTTTTCTTTACTATGGTATTTGGCCCATAGGCTTGTTATATAATTAGATTTTTATTTATAATCCTATTTGATATATTGTTATTTATTTACCTTACCTCTTTATGCCTCTTTTATATTTATTTATTTACCATACCTCTTTATATCTATTTTATATTTATTTATTTATTTATCATACTTGTTTATACCTCTTTTATATTTATTTATTTACCCATGGTATTTGGCCCATGGTATCAATATTAATTTTTCCCATGGTATTCGTCCCATAGACTTCATCTAAATAAAACCTTTTTTTTTTTAATTAAATATAAATTGGTTTATTGAATAAATATAAAAATAATTTTTATTTATTTACCATACATCTAGTTTATATATTTATTTATTTATTTACCATAGCTCTGGAGTAAGTATAAATTCATTTTACAGATATTTAATTAAAAGAAAATATTTTGGATTTTAATTGTTTGTGTTGATTTAACTCTTTTCCTTTGATTTAGGAAATGGTATTGACTTTAGTAAAGAGTAAAGATGTTTAAAATTTTACTTAATTTGGAAATTCAATGTGGTAATTTATTTTTGTTAAAGGTAAATTTGTAGTCCATTCAAATTCACGTACATAATTTACTATCCATTCAAATTATATAAATAATACATAATTTTATTAGAAATTGATATATGTTCTAGCACAATGCGATTTTTTTTTTTTTTTAAATTTAAAACTTAAGCCAAAATTTTGTCTGGGGACGTGACCCACCTAACATCGGGGTCATATTGGGATGTAGATGCGCCTCTCGGTGCAATAAGTGAGAGATTTTGGTTGACATGTCACATAAATACTTGTTTAACACTTGGTATTGTGCACTTTCTTATTGCTTTTACAACCTTCAACTTTGATATGTTAGTAACATTTTGCACCTTCCCATTTCCATCTTCTTTATGTTGACATGGTATCACAATACATATTGTAATACAAGATTGTATAAATGATTATTTATTTATTTGTTTATTTATTAAACAAAAATAATTAATTCTAATGGAGGAAATTATTGAATAAAAGTAATGTAAAAGAAGCTTCTAGAGAAAGGACCTACCATACCATCCATCCAACACAAGTAATTCCCATATAGTAATATAATTAAAGTGAATTAAAAACCTTATGATAGTATAATTAAAATGGATTGCACCCCAAAACATAACATAACAAATGCAATTCTACTTCTCCCAAACTCATAATATGGTTAAGTTGTTTAGAATATTATTATCTTTCCTAACAGGGCGTGAGATATGCCATGTCATGTCCCTTTCCTCAATAAAAATGTGGTCTCTCAAACACTTAGAGCAAAACCACCTAGAAATAAAACTATAATTGTAGCATACATAAGAAAGCATGATATGAACACATAAAACATATTTTCATTAATTTGAATATATTAAATTGTGACATAACCTAAAACCTAAGCATAGAACATTAATTAGATGACATTACACTCATCTCCAATTACCATTTGGTGTGAATATATTAAATTGTGACATAATGCAAAACCCAAACACAACACATTAATTAGATGACATCATGCTCATTTCCGATTTTTTTTAAGAAAAAAAAAACGTTATTCATATATTAATAATATGATAGTACATTCATCATTGTTTAAACTTCTCTGTCCTCCTTACACCAAGGTCTTTGGATCAACATTGTTACAGTTACACAACTCGCTGTGAAAGGACTTTATCTTCCTATCTATAATCATATGTTACATCTTCTTTGTGACACATTTGAACTCATCACAAAAAATCTTCAAATCCAAATCTTATTTCTATCCACTACACTATGTTTTAACACCTTCTAGACTTAGTTTCCTCTGTGCTTCATTGCATGCCATTGAAGACCCATAGAAAGATGAATGAGACCTATTCCAATTCAGGGGGAGGAGGCAGTGAAGGATTCAAAGACTGGGACTGGTTATCTCCTCTCGAAAAAACACATCTTCCTGTAGGCGAGGACTTATTTTTTTGTAATCGTTCCTTTTCAGTGCTCTTCCCTTATGTCTCTTTATCCTTCCTTACCTTCATATTAGAGGATCATTCATCTCGTGTCGATTATGAGAAGTTGACCTGCCCTTCATTAATCATTTTGCCTTATGAGAAGTTGACCTGCCCTTCATTAATCATTTTTCCTTGTGATAATTCAGCAAAGAAAATCTTGAATGTGTCCTTAGTTATCCCTCTTTTTGAGAGCATATCTACCCTCAAATTATTTTCTCTATAGATATATGTTGCAGTTGGATCTCTTGATCATCCTTTTGATGTTGCTCCTCTATTTTTTGACGATCAAAGGGAAAAAAATTATGAAATAATTGACTTAGTTTATTACACCTTTTTTGTCCCCAAAGACTGAATTTTTTTTTATGTTGAGCCATTTGGTCATCATCAGCACTCCCCATAGGGCCATTATCTCTAACCTTGAATTTTGTTCCCTGCCCTTCGTACCACAAAAAATGGATGTATATGTCTAGGGAGATGTAGATAACCACTCTGTTAGGAATCTGTAATTTGCAAGATTGGAAAATACAAACTGTAGACCCAACACTATTTCAACCACTTTGGGATTCTAGGATCTAGCCCTCCTGAATCTGGAGAGGGATCTCTCCAATAAAGTGCAAATATTGATTTATCTTTTAAAGCTTTTATGTGTATGATATTAGGCTAGTTATGAAGAACGAGGGTTTTGTTTTGTTTTTGGATGGTTGAGCATGATTATTAGTTGAGTGGAAAGTCCTAAATGGAAAGAGTATCAAAGGTGTGAAGTTGCAAGCAATCAGAACAAGTTTCAGTTGATTAGATAGATATAACGTTGGTTTTTAGTCCATTGGGCTATCGAGTCATAATAGGGCTTTTAATTGTGCAACAATTCAAGAGGGGTCTAAGGGGCAAGTCATCTATATCACAAGATATTTTGAGATAAAATGATGGAATGGAAACAATAAAGTGTTCGAGGGGTGGAAACTGATAATAATTTCAACAAGGATTTATAGTCAGTCCAAACAAGAAAAAACCTTTAAGCAACTGTTTAAAACCAACCAAAGGGCAAGGCTCACCATAAACCTCTTTGGACAAGCTCGTATTAAAGATAACTTAAGAGACAAACAATCTAGTAATCCGCATAATTACTTTCAGAAAGGATGAAAAACACATCAGATAAACAAAATGTAGTCTAAGATCAGAGAAAATACTTTTAAATCTAGTCTACTTTTGGCATACACTAAGGGAAAATTTCAGAATTTACATTTGGAGAATAGAAGCTAAAAAACAGGGCTCACCATTACTCTTCTAGTCTAACTTTAATAAGCAAATAATGAAAATAACATTCAAGAACACTGTTTAAAGCAAATAGTAGGATGAGGGAATGCCAGCATTCCTAACTGCTTAAACTGTATTGAATCATTCTTAAATAAACAAATTGGAGGAAAACATTGAGATAAAGCTTATCAGTCAGAGAAGGGTAGTGTAAACAGTAAGTCCTAAATTTATGCTTGTTGTTCTTTATCAGAGAATAGTGAACAATATGGCATACATGGAAGGAAAAACAATAACAAAGAAAGGGGTGCTTCACCAGTGATATAGACCAGGATCCCAAGAAACAGCTTGTATATTGAAGTCAAACTAGTTAGATCTTCAAGTCCAATGTTTCAGTTCAGCAATCATCTTCACTTCCCAGCCTAAGTTATTTAATCACAAACAGAGCTTCAAGAGCCTTTGAACACTATTTACAAGTAAAAGTTTCGAGCACAAGTATATTTCAAAGTTCTGCAACGAACGTTTACAATGAACTCTTGAATAAGATTTTATAGAAGGATGAGGAGGTCGAAAGAGAAAATGATCTAAGGGTTTAATTAATACAAATTAATACTTCTCAGCCTTTGAGGGGCTCGATGCAGAAGTTTACAGATATTTCCTCTGTATTAATTGTTTTTACATTAATAATTAAGCTCAGTGGGGAGCTTTTATTGACTTTAAGGCTCTGTGTCACCTCTGTAGTAACTTAGCAGATTTTCTGCAATAAGTTTTTTGGTTGAATTAATTATTCGGCTGTATTGAGGCAAATATCCTCTATTCTGGTCATTACTCGGCCTTCTGTTGAATGCTTTGAGGCTACAGGTGGCAATCTGGTAGCTGAGAGGAATCAATTGGCCTCTGATGTGGAAGTGGAGGTATCCTCTGTCTGATATATATTATTGATCTTCTTTAAACATGGTTAATTTAGTGGTTTAGGCTTTGAACGTTGATCTTAGCTGTAATCCACCCCAAACTGTATAATCAATGTTTAATTCTTAATCGCTGTTGTGTTTGGGTCTTCAGCACTGATACTCTCTGTTTGAATCATGCTTCACTGTGTCTTGTTGATGTGCAGGTGATACAAGGTTCATATGGCATCAATATTCATGATGTATTGATGAAACATGGTGTTCGAACCTTGTAGACAGATACTCTTTAATGAATGAAGACCAAAAGGATCGTCATCCTCGGCTTTCACTTTTCTATTAAAATATTTCGATAAAATATTTAAAACCTGCATAAACCAAAAAATAGTTATGAAATCCTGCGTTATTGAGTAAAACTGCTTAGGAGGCTGTGGTTAGGGGCATGGTCATTGGATGACAGCATCCAATGTCGGAGATTCTCTTGCGGGGGTCAAAGGAGGCGATTGATGAAATGGTGGGGAGTTTTTAAGTTAAGTTCGTTGATCTTGCAGAGATCAACAGTCGGGAGCCATAATGATAATATAAAGAGAAAGAATCACTTTACACTAAAACGGGCAGAAATGCGAAGAAAATAGGTTAAAACCTTAATCAGCAGTGATAAAGGTTAAGAGAAAATTGGGGTTTTTGAAAAGGATCTGGACCATCAGATCAGTTTGGACCCAGAGATCAACGGCTGTGATTGCTCGTTGAAGTCCCTTGGTGTATGGTGGAGGGCGATAGAACAATGTGAAATCCAGTTGGGACCGTTGATCTACAGAGATCAACGGCGGAGGTCGCGTGCGATGAAACATAATATAAATGAGGGAAGGCGGTTTCGGAGGACAAAACAGGCAGTATCGCACGGCAAAAAGGGAGAAAGGTTGTTTCACCTTTTTGAACGCGATATGCGTTAGAAGGCGACACGTGGAATTCGGATACCACCCATTTCGCATGATTTCTGAAGATTAACGGGCGTGCTCAAAGTTATGCGAAAATGCGTGTCCACCGCTAGATCTGGGGTCTTAGATCTGACGGCTATGGAATGAGTGCGACGAATGATAGGTGCACGGGCGATAACAAGTGGGGTAGGGGTAAGGAAGTATTAACTTGGACCATTGGATCAAAAGATGAAAGATGGAGATTAAATCTAGGTTAGAAATGGAATCAATACACAAGGCGGAGGAAGGGTTAATATGAGCCGTTGATCTGCAAAGATCAATGGTTGATATCTGTTTAAAAAAAAATTATAGAGTGGGGCTGCATGTTTTTAACCAAGGTCGAGAGGAAAGGTCTAGACCATCGAATGTTGACATGTGGACGGCCCAAATGCAATCGGGGCTACGCAATCAGCGGGGGGGCAAAATGGAATGGCGCTGATGCGATTTATTATGGGCTATCATTCTGCAGATCAGATCGATGATGGAGGATGAATTGGAGGAGTCACAAGTGGGGAACGAGCTTATGATCGGAGAAAATGATGGCTGTCAGATCGGAAATGCGGTGGATAGATCCAACGGCTGAGGATGCATCGGGGGAGGCCAATGTGATTAGCGCTTCGGGACGTTAACTCTTGGTCCCAGGCGTAGGTTTATATGGAGAGAAGCAGAGGGTGAGGGTTTATACAACGAGGCTCAATCGCATCAGAACAATGGTGCAAGAATTTTCAATCTACCCATTTTTATTAAAAAACATGTCTCTAGCGGGTTTAGACCAAACTTAGGAAAAGTGGGTTTTTTTAATTAACAAAGGGAAAATATGAACAGGGAAGGTTTATATAGATATTAAAGTGCCTGATTTCAGGCTCTTGGGTTTTATGAAGCAGTAATGGGATCGGGGGTTTATAAACAAAGGGCTAATCGCATCAGAGGTTTCACCATAAGAAATAGACTAGTGCGCTCCGTTTTCTCTGATGCGATAAGCGCCGAAAGGGGTTAGCACTTGGTTCTAGTGCTAGGTCATATGTGGGGAAGTGGTTTAGGACTTAGCCTAAAGGGGCTTAAGCCTATATTCAAAACACTTATTTTTTTATGAAATTTTCAAGATTTTTGATGGATTTGGGGGTTTTGGCAAGGTTCAAAAGTGAGTTTTAAACCTTGTAAAAGGATTCTTATGAACGGGAAAAGGGAATAAACGGAAAATAGAGGAATTCCATGGGGAATAAAGGTAAAAAATTTCTAAGTTTGAAAGGGAAACAACAGTGAAGATTAAACAGAGGGCATGATGTCTTCATGAGTCTTCAAGAGATAAAATTTTTATCAATAAAATTTGTTTCTTGAAGGATCCAAAAATGATTTAGCCACCTTTTGATATAACAAATTTTATAGATGGCTAACAGTGGCTCCACTTGGGGATGGTGCCTTCTTGAAGGTATCAAGAACTTTAGACTTGCATTCTCTGGAGGCTGATCAGTGTCTGATCCATTGGGCTGCCTTTTCTTCATTTGGATGATCTTCTTTCGCTCTGAAAATATTAGCAGTTATGAAAAATAATGGATTTTCATAAACACAAGCTTTCCACCTACCCAATCGTAATGATCTAACATTTTTTCTTCTTGAGAGTGCACTTGGGTTGGCAAACTCTTTTTACAACATTTTATTCTTTTGAAAACATAAAAATAATCTAATTCTACTCCTTATTTCTCCATGAACTCAGATTAAATTGTTGAGTCCATATGCTTCTCTACCTAATCTACTAATCTGTTGGGATTAAACAGTCTAACAGTTTTTTATTCACTAATTTCTAGAACAAAAATTTAAAAGCATACAAGTCAGGATTGAACAGTCCAACTTGTTGCTGATCTATGGCATGAAAAACAAACTGCACATAGACATTATTTTTACAGAAAATTAAATCAAAATGGAAGGCTTTAAGATTTGAAAGTTTAAGTACGGCCTTCTCTTTTTACAGCTCTGTTTTTGAGTTTATTCGAGTTGTTTTTGCTAGTTATCTGGTTCAATTTTTGAGCTGATTAGAACCATTTTTACCTCTGTTTTCGACTCAAGAACTAAAAAGATTTGAGTCATTCTTCTTTTGGATGCTTAGGTTCACATTTTGAGCTTGTTTGAACCTTTAATTTCTAGCCTAATCTACTTAACTGATAAGCCAAGATTTACGTTGTTTAGCAAATCGAATTCACTAACCTATCAACAGTCAATTTAAAACTAATTAATCATGATTAGGCTATATGACTAACTAGGAGTGTGTTTTTCAAGAGTGGCTTTTAAGCTTTCACACTTTCAGAATTTATTTCTCTTTTTGTTATGGGGTTGTACCTTTATTTTTTTTACAAATCTGCCCTCTTTTCTCTTTTTACTGTTTTTGTATTTTTTATTTTCTAACTTTGAATGCAATGATGGATGAAATATTTATAATGGAGAAAAGATAAAAAGGCTTCAAAACATGATATGGATCAAGAGAAGTAATGTTTGAGCATCCTGCCATTGACAGGACCCCCAAATAGTTCAGCTCCATTCAACTACTGTAAGAAAAATGCATTGTTACCAATAGCAGAATGAATGAGATAAGGGCCAAGCCATAAGTTGTCAAATTTTCCATGCTTTCCCTTGTCTTCTCTCCTTGAATCCCATTTTAAAACTTTGTCCCCAACATTAAAATTGTTGGCCTTTGTTCTTCTGTCAAAAAGCTTTTATGTTGTCTTGCTTTTGTAATGATTTATTATAAACCTCCTCCCTGGTTTGCTGAAGGTGGATGGTCTGATTTATTCTTCGGATCGTGTCATTTTCTTCAGACTGCACCTCTTGAATGAAATTCATAACGGGTACACCAAGGCTGGTTGGAAAAATTGCATCAGTAGCATACACAAGCTGGAAGGGTGACATACCAATAGATTTCTTCAATGTCAATCGGCCAACCCATAGTGCATGCACTAGCTTTGTGTGCCAAGACTTCTTGTTGTCCTCCAACAGCTTCTTGATTATGTTCACCAAAATCTTGTTTGAGGATTCCGCTAGTCCATTACCTTTAGGGTAATAGGCCATGGAATGACCCAATTTTATCTGATATTTGTGACAGAATTCAACCATCTTCTTGGATCCAAATGCTGTTGCATTATTAGTGATGATCCTCTTAGGACAGCCAAATCTAGAGAGAATGAGTCTCCATGAATTTTATGATGACTGAGTCATTGGATTGTCTAGAAGGGATGGCTTCTATCCATTTGGTGAAGTAGTCTGTGGCAGTGAGAATCCATTTATGTTCGGCAAATGAGGGTGGATAGATTTCTCCTATGAAGTCAAGTCCCCACTGTTGAAAAGGAGCTTCAACAGTGATCGGATGCAGAGATAAGGGTAGCAGTTTCCATTTGCCTTCAAAAAGTTGGCATTTATGACAAGCAACGATTATCTTATGTACATCAAGAAAAAAAGTGGGCCAATAGTAACCAGCCCTTAGAATTTTGTTGGTTGTTGTCTTCCAGTATAGGTGGCCTCCACATTCTCCTTCATGGAACTCGTACCTAACCTTATCTGCATCATACTCAAGCAAACATTTAAGCAGTATTCCACTTGCATTTTTCCAATAAAGACATTTATCTATAATGCAATAGTTTACAGCTTTTAATTTTAGAAACCTTGCCTTTGTTTTTGATAAACCAAGAGGTGTGTTCAAATTAAGCAAAACATAAAGAATGTCAGCATACCAAGAGGAATTCATAAAATGGTCTTCAACAATGGGAGTTGAGAGTTCCTCTTGTTCATATGAACCATTAATCATATTAATATCAAGAACTTCAAAATGTGATTCAACCATTAACCTAGCTAGACCTTGGCCTTTGATGAGTTTAGTGGGCTTGATTTCTAAATCATATTCAATAATAACAACTATCCACTTACCTCTCTTACCATCTGGGTCCTGTGTTAGAATGTCTTTCACAACCGAATTTGGGACAAAGGCAATGATATGTGAGTGAAGGATGTATACTCTGAAGTCTTTTAAAGCTTTGACCAAAGAAAAATCTTGTTTCTCCATAATGTTGTACTTCAAAGGAGCGTCCCTCAATGCCTTGCTAAATAATGCAATAGGCTGCTCTTGTCCTTGTGGATTTTTCTATAAAAGGACGACAGCTATTGTATGTTCTGATGCAAATGAAAAAATATAAAAATCTTTTGAAAAATCGGGACTTATTAAAATCGGTGTTTTGGTTAACTCTTGTTTCACCAGCTGAAAGGACTTCTTTACTTCCAAGGTCCATTTAACCCCCTACTCCTTCTTCAGCATGTTTGTAATGTTTCTAAGGAGCTCAGCTAAGTTGGGTATGAACCTTCTCAAAAAATTAATCTTTCCAATGAAAGATTGTAGTTCCTTGATGTTTCGAGGATGAGAGATTTGCAATATGGCCTTAATCCTCTTTGGGTCTATTTTTATACCCTCTTCTGAAATAATGTGCCCAAGAAGTTTGCCTTCTTAGAGCCCAAATAGTGTTTTCTTAGGGTTTAAAGATATCTCAAACTTTCTGCATTTCTCGAATACCTTTCTCAAATGTTCTAAGTGCTCTTCATCAGTTTTTGAAAACACAGTGACATCATCAAGGTATATAATGATGAAGTAGCTCAATTCCTCCGAGAATGCTATGTCCATGGCTCTATGAAAAGTTTCTCCAGCATTCATTAGACCAAAGGGCATTTTCACATACATGAAAGTGCCCCAAGGTGTAGCAAAAGTTGTCTTTAATTTATCATCAGGGTGAACTAAAATCTTATTGTATCCTGAATAGCCATCAAGAAAAGAAATTATGTTTGAACCAACTACCGTTTGTAAAATATGATCCATCTTAGGTAAAGGGTAGTTGTCCTTGAGTGAAGCTTTGTTCAAGTCTCTAAAGTCTATACAAAGCCTAATATCTCCTATTTTCTTCCTAACTGACACCAGATTAGACACCCACTCAGAATATCTAATAGGGACAATAATACCAGCTTCATACATTTTCTTAATCTCGTTCTCAACTATAGGTAACTGAACAGGGTTTATTCTGCGCAGCTTCTGTTTAAATGGCTTTTGGTTTTCCTTCAGAGGAATTTTGTGCTGAATTATTTCAGTGTCATAGGATTTCAGATATTTGTAACTCCACGCAAAAACATCAGAAAATTCGTTAAACAGATCTATGTATTTTAGTTTAATGTGAGTTGGTAAAGTCTTAGACAGTTTAATCATTTTCAGTTTTAGATTACCGCTTATATTACACCCTTCAACTTTAGTCTCTACAGGTTCCAGTTTTGGCTTCTTGGCCACATCGTTGAAATCAAACAAATCTTCTAAAGAGGACAGACCTTTTGAAAAAGTTTGATTTTCAGACTGCAGAGTTTCTAATTCCTCTGTTTCTAACTCCGCAATCATTTCTGTTTTGTTTTCAAGTTTGATTGACAACAGATTTATATCAGCGAGCTCAGGAGACGGTTCCTCTTCACCAAGAAAATTTTTTTCACTAGGGCAGTCTGTTTCATAATCTGAATTTGAACTGTGAAGTTCAAATTCATTTCTGAACTGCATGAAGTTTTCTATTTGTTTGTCTCCATCGAAAACTTGCTAATATCATTATCAGGGACATCTGGTCTAAATTTATTATGATTTTTACATTCTTTGGTTTCATATGGCATTAAACAAGTTCTAGCTGCAAAAGCTAAACTGTGGGCAATGATATTTTTTCTTCTTGGGACAAAAATCAATTGGGATTCGTCAAAAGTTTTCAATAGATCCATGACATCTTTTCGGTAGGCTCTAAGTATAGGGTGATTAGTGTTGTATTCCCTGTTGACTTGCCTAATAATTAATTTTGAATCCCCATGCACTTTAATTCTTTTGGCTCCTAACTTTTTCAACAAATGCAAGCCTAAAAGCAGGGATTCATATTCTTCTATGTTATTAGAACACTAAAAGTTTAATATACAGGAAAGGCTTTATGTGTGGTTGTTTTCAGTGTTGCGTATCCAGACCCCTGCACCAACATTGCTCCTAGTGTAGGACCCGTCAAAGTCCATACTCCACAGAGGATTAGTCTCGGGTTCATTAGTTTGACAATCATCCTCTTCAACTAACGTGCTCTTGGATTGTTCTTGAGTATTAGTACTTTGTTGAATATGTTTTAATTCCTCAGGTTTTGCATTAAGTCGAGGAACATTTTCTTGACTCTCAAGGTTAAAAAGTGATGGATGCACAATTTGTAGCTCAAGACCTGTGTTTGGTTCGCTAAGGTTTTCAAATGTAGCAAACTGTTCAAACACTTCTGTGTTGATTTCCTCCTCCTCTCTATCGGCCATCAGTTCTGTTAGAGTTACTTTTTCAGTGAATGTTTCATTATTAAAAAAGATAAAAGAATCGAGGCCTGTATTCACAGAATATAGAGGGGAGTTTTGTGGTCTGTCTTGACAAGTCACCATATACTGCATATGGGACTCCCTGTAAAGTCTTCTTTTCTGATTAAACATAGGGATGGTCGCATATGTCATGTCCATCTGCATAGTCCCTTGTAACTTAGCCCCCCAAGACCTAGATAACAACATTCCATACTTTGGGGGCACATCAGCCACAACTATATCCATGACCAAACATTTGGCTGGAATCTGGGCTAAGTTAACGCAGAGGTTTTTGATTAAACCTAAACATTTTACTCTGCTTGAGTCAAAGGAGTAAAGGTCTTTATAAGGTCTGGTGATTTCTAACCCTAGGCTCTCCATTACAGCTTTTGGCATTAAACCGTTAGAGGCTTCTAAATCATGCATAACGTTGTGCAAAATCTTGTCATGAACATTTAAACTTACATAAAAGGGAGGGACAGGTCCCTCTTGATACCTACCTTCAATCTTAGGACCAAAAATGAGCTCTTGCTGGTCATCGTTAAGATTGACTGTGCCATTATTATCCTCTATGTTTAAAGCCTTCAAAATTTGGGCCCTATATACATTCTGGGTAGCTAACGCAATCAGGGGAACAGAGATTTTAATTTTGGAAATTTCCTGCTCCAAACTAAAAGGCATCTGATTCTTGGAAGAACTTGTCTCAGCCTTATTAACTGCCACCTTATCAGCAAATTCAGTTTTCTTATTTGTTCTATTTACATTTGACAAAAAAAAATTCACAAGAGTACTAGCTGAGATACTAGTACTACTAAGGTCTGCACTCCATTTTTCATTGTTTTGAGTGCCTTTGTCTTTGCTCTTATCAGAATTTACACCCGTTGTCTTGTCTTTCTGTTTTACAATTTTTGGTTTGTTTATAGTGTTGTTTTGTGAAGATTTGTCAGAGGTTTTGTTAGTGGGAGTTTGTTGATTTCTTTTACTTCTAAGGTCATATTCCCTTTGAGATTCTATGATGACATTTTCCATATCTTGATAATAACTTTCATCATTATCTCTTTTTTCATCATACGGTGTGTAGAGACCTTGTTTTCTATCATAATGAACCTCAAAGTCATCATTATCTACTCCTAGCATGTTGATATCATCTTCCTCTATTTTCTCATCTGTTTCTTCAACCTCACTCACATAGTTTTGATGAAAGGGAGGAATGATTTGTTGATCATCTTCCCTTGGTCTATTTTGAGGCTAATTTCTTCTAAAATTCTGATTCTGGTTTTGATTTCTATTTTGAGGAGCAGTTTGGTTTTGACTTGCTTGTGCTCTCTCAAGAATGCTCATTTTCTTAATCATCTCCTCCATCATTCTTTCCATCTTTGAGCTGGATGTGGAAGGTGTGGATTCTTCTCTAAAGGACACTCTCTTCTCATTCTTCATTCTTGCTCTTTTCTCCATCAAGTTAACTTCCACAGCAAGAGCACCTTTTTTCATATCTTCAAGGGTTAAAGGGTCTCTTTCTCTCAGTTGATAGGCTATTTTAGGGTCAAACCCTTTAGGAAACTTGTTTAACGCTGAGCCTTGTGGAGGTTTTAAATATGGGGGAAGGGCGTTATACACACTATTAAATCTAGTGCAGTAAGCTTGTACACTTTCCCCAGTGTTTCTGTGGAGATTTTTGTAATCATAAAGTATTTAAAGAGGGTTTTTCTTTACTTCCCATTTGTTTAAGAATGTTTGATCGAAGCCTTGGAGATCATTAATACTATGGGGGGCTAAGCCTTTGAACCATTTTCTTACTTCTCCCCCTAAACTATGAGCAAATAGTCTAAGTTTGACAGAATCATCATCAATTTCATTTCTGTCAAAGTAGTCATTCATTTTATCCACATGTTGTGATGCAGTTGTAGCATTACTGGCATCATACAATGGTATTTTGGACTGATAGTCCTGTGGAAGATTGACCAAGGGTACAGGAAGGACTAAGGGAGCATACCATGCTGCCATGATATGTGGTGGGGGTGGATTTACAAGAGGTGGATTAACAAGAGGGAAAGTGGGCTAGAGTGGAGTGGTTTGGATAGTGGATGTTTGGTGAACAGATGTGGATGTACCAACGATAGATTTCTGAGATGATATTGGATGAGAGACACCTAAATTGTGAAGGAAATGTAAATCAGGCGGTGTTGATTCTCTACTACCAGGATGTTCACTTGTTTCTAGTGATGAAAGTGAAGACTCAGAGTCTATCTGAATTATATCATCAAGTGACCTAGTTCTAAATGGATTTACTAAGTCAACTTGTGATTGTTGTAGAGCTGAAAGATTTTTAGGAACTGAATTTGCTCTCAAGGGTGATCTGAAAACAGTTGAAAATTTTATCTTAGGAGACTTCCTAAGGATACTTTTTGGGTTATCAACTATCTCAGGTGGGTTTGGGTCAGGGTAGGCTCTAGTATGAATCTTTCTAGGAGCCACTATGATGTGTTTTTCAGACCCAACTAAACAAGAACAGTTTTAATCAGATATGACAATATTTTAAAAGGTTAACTGATCTTTCAAACAAGAAAATTTTAAGCCTAAAATCCTCTTACTGAGTTTAAATGAGGATATGATGATAACGGTTCTTCCTAGTGTAGTCTTAAGGTCTGTTTAGGATTGTGGAGTCGCCAAGTGGAAGTTTTTAGCTCTTTTGGAGGTAAAAGGTTTTATGGTCCACCACCATGTTTATTGAATACCAATCTAAAATATTTGTGGGTTTTTTTGAGTTATTTTTCAATCCTATTGGTTCTTAAGAGTGTCATAAATTTGTTTCAAAACTTAGCTACAGTTATGAGACAAAGACAGTCTGCTCTTATGGCTAAGCTAGTTGATCTTTCAAGGTTAGATAAACTCTTATGAGAATCCTAGGGTCTGCCTAGTTTGTCACTAATTCAAACAAGTTTTACCATGATTACCATTACTTGGTAGTGCTTGAAGAGGGTTGCTTTTACTCACTGCACAATGTTCTTGAATCAAGGGTTTCTTGAGGTCTTAAATGTACATAGGCTAAAAAACACTCAAAAGTTCCCTAGTTGAGTCGCCAGAAATGTTATGCCTGATGGCTCAACCAGCTAACAGAACAATTTCCATTTGAAAGAAAGGGATTTCTGATATCTTATGATTATTTGAACTGAAAATCACTCAGATTCCCAAGCGAAGTCGCCAGAAATGTTAGGAATCTGTAATTTTCAAGATTGGAAAATAAAAACTGTAGAGACAACACTATTTCAACCACTTTGGGATTCTAGGATCTAGCCCTCCTGAATCTGGAGAGGGATCTCCCCAATAAAGTGCAAATATTGATTTATATTTTAAAGCTTTTATGTGTATGATATTAGGCTAGTTATGAAGATCGAGGGTTTTGTTTTTTTTTTGGATGGTTGAGCATGATTATTAGTTGAGTGGAAAGTACTAAATGGAAAGAGTTTCAAAGGTGTGAAGTTGCAAGCAATCAGAACAAGTTTCGGCTGATTAGATAGGTATAACACTGGTTTTTAGTCCATTGGGCTATGGAGTCATAATAGGGCTTTTAATTGTGCAACAATTCAAGAGTGTTCCAAGGGGCAAGTCATCTATATCACAAGATCTTTTGATATAAAATGATGGAATGGAAACAATAAAGTGTTCGAGGGGTGGAAACTGATAATAATTTCAACAAGGATTTATAGTCAGTCCAAACAAAAAAAATCCTTTAAGCAACTGTTTAAAACCAACCAAAGGGCATGGCTCACCTTAAACCTCTTTGGAAAAGCTCATATTAAAGATAACTTAAGAGACAAACAATCTAGTAATCTGCATAATTACTTTCAGAAAGGATGAAAAACACATAAGATAAAAAAAATGTAGCCTAAGATCAAATAAAATACTTTTAAATCTAGTCTGCTTTTGGCATTCACTAAGGGAAACTTTCAGAATTTACCTTTGGAGAATAGAAGCTAGAAAATAGGGCTCACCATTACTCTTCTAGTCTAACTTTAATAAGAAAATAATGAAAATAACATTCAAGAACAATGTTTAAAGAAAACAGTAGGACGAGGGAATTCCAACATTCCTAACTGCTTAAACTGTATTGAATCATTCTTAAATAAACAAATTGGAGGAAAACATTGAGATAAAGCTTATCAATCAGAGAAGGGTACTGTAAACAGTAAGTCCTAACTCTATGCTTGTTTTTATTTATCAGAGAATAGTGAACAATATGGCATACATGGAAGGAAAAACAATAACAAAGAAAGGGGTACCTCACCAGTGATATAGACCAGGATCCCAAGAAAAAGCTTGTATCTTGAAGTCAAACTAGTTACATCTTCAAGTCCAATGTTTTAGTTCAAGAATCATATTCACTTCTCAGCCTAACTTATTTAATCACAAACAGAGCTTCAAGAGCCTTTGAACACTATTTACAAGTAAAAGATTCGAGCACAAGTATATTTCAAAGTTATGCAACCAACGTTTACAATGAACTCCTGAATAAGATTTTATAGAAGGATGAGGAAGTCGAAAGAGAAAAATATCTAAGGGTTTAATTAATACAAATTAATACTTCTCAGCCTTTGAGGGGCTCGATGCAGAAGTTTACAGATATTTCCTCTGTATTAATTGTTTTTACATTAAGAATTAAGCTCGATGGGGATATTTTATTGACTTTAAGGCTCTGTGTCACCTCTATAGTA
The DNA here is from genome assembly GCA_034641835.2 of Pinus albicaulis. NCBI lineage: Eukaryota > Viridiplantae > Streptophyta > Pinopsida > Pinales > Pinaceae > Pinus > Pinus albicaulis. The sequence goes on from JAXQQM020074852.1 coordinate 84,904, forward strand.
ACTTAGCAGATTTTTTGCAATAATTTCTTTGGCCGAATTAATTATGCAGCTATATTGAGGCAAATATCCTCTGTTCTGGTCATTATTCGGCCTTCTGTTGAATGCTTTGAGGCTACAGGTGGCAATCTGGTAGCTGAGAGGAATCAATTGGCCTCTGATGTGGAAGTGGAGGTATCCTCTGTCTGATAGATATTATTGATCATATTTAAACATGGTTAATTTAGTGCTTTAGGCTTTTGAATGTTGATCTTAGCCGTAATCCACCCCAAACTGTATAATCAATGTTTAATTCTTAATCGTTGCTGTGTTTGGGTCTTCAACACTGATACTCTCTATTTGAATCATGCTTCACTGTGTCTTGTTGATGTGCAAGTGATACAGGGTTCATATGGCATCAATACTCATGATGTATTGACAAAACATGGTGGCCGAAGCTTGTAGACAGATACTCTTTAATGAATGAAGACCGAAAGGATCGTCATCCTCGGCTTTCACTTTTCTATTAAAATATTTCGATAGAATATTTAAAACCTGCATAAACCAAAAAATAGTTATGAAATCCTATGTTATTGAGTAAAACTACTTAGGAGGTTGTGGTTAGGGGCATGGCCATTGGATGACAGCATCCAACGACGGAGATTCGCTTGCGGGGGTCAAAGGAGGCATTTGATGAAACAGTAGGGAGTTTTTAATTTAAGGCCGTTGATCTTGCAGAGATCAACGATCGAGAGCCATAATGATAATATAAAGTGAAAGAATCACTTTACACTAAAACGGGCAGAAATGTGAAGAAAATGGGTTAAAACCTTAATCAGCAGTGATAAAGGTTAAGAGGAAATTGGGGTTTCTGAAAAGGATCTGGGCCATCGGATCAATTTGGACCCAGAGATTAACTGCTGTGATTTCTCGTTGAAGGCCCTTGGTGTATGGCGGAGGGCGATAGAAAAATTCGAAATCCAATTGGGATCGTTGATCTGCAGAGATCAACGGTGGAGGTCGCGTGCGATGAAACATAATATAAATGAGGGAAGCCGATTTCGGAGGACAAAATAGGCAGTATCACACGGCAAAAAGGGAGAAAGGTGGTTTCTCCTTTTTGAATGTGATATGCGTTAGAAGGCGACACGTGGAATTCGGATACTGCCCATTTCATGTGATTTCTGGAGATTAACAAGCGTGCTCAAAGTTATGCGAAAATGCGCGTCCACCGCCAGATCTGGGGTCTTAGATCTAACGGCTGTGGAATGAGCGCGATGAATGAGAGGTGCACAGGCGATAACAAGTGGGGCAGGGGGAGGGCGGTATTAACCTGGAATGTTGGATCAAAATATGAACGGCGGAGATTAAATATGGGTTAAAAATGGAATCAATACATAAGGCGGAGGAAGGGTTAATATGAGCCGTTGATCTGCAGAGATCAATGGCTGAGATCTGTTTAAAAAAAATTATAGAGCGGGGCTGCATGTTTTTAACCAAGGTTGGGAGGAAAGATCTGGACTTTCGAATGTTGACACGTGGATGGCCCAGATGCAATTGGGGCTTCGTGATCGGCGGGGCAGCAAAATGGAATGGCGTCGATGCGATTTATTATGGGTCATCGATCTACAGATCAGATCTATAGTGGAGGATGAATCAGAGGAGTCAAAAGTGGTGAACGAGCTTATGATCGGAGCAAATGAGGGCCTTCGGATCAGAAATGCGGCAAATAGATGTAACGACTGAGGATACATCATGGGAGGCCAATCGGAGGGGGGTTTTAAAAGGCACCCGATGCGAACCTCCAATGCGATTAGCGCTTTGGAACTTTAAATCTTGGTCCCGGGCATAGGTTTATATGGAGAGAAGAAGAGGGCGGGGGTTTATACAACTGGGCTCAATCGCATCAGAACAATGGTGTGGGACTTTTCAATCTACCCATTTTTATTAAAAAACATTGCTTTGGCGGGTTTAGACCAAAACTTAGGAAAAATGGGTTTTTTGAATTAACAAAGGGAAAATATGAATGGGGAAGGTTTATATAAATATTAAAGTGCCTGATTGTGGGCTCTCAGGTTTTATGAAGCGGTAATGGGATCGGGGGTTTATAAACAAAAGGCTAATCGCATCGGAGGTTTCACCATAAGAAATAGACTTGCACACTATGTTTTCTCTGATGCGATAAGTGATGAAAGGGGTTAGAACTTGGTTCTAGTGCTAGGGCATATGTGGGGAAGTGGTATAGGACTTAGCCCAAAGGGGCTTAAGCCTATATTCAAAACATTTAGTTTTTAATGAAATTTTCAAGATTTTTGATGGATTTGGGGGTTTTGGCAAGGTTCAAAAGTGAGTTTTAAACCTTGTAAAAGGATTTTTATGAAGGGGAAAAGGGAATAAATGGAAAATAGAGGAATTCCATGGGGAATAAAGGGGTAAAAATGAAGGTTATTTTTTAGTGAAGGAGGGGGAAAATGGGATTTTGGAGCAGTCTCTTCTTCATGGAAAACAATAGAATTTCTAAGTTTGAAAGGGAAACATCAGTGAAGGTTAAACAGAGCGCATGATGTCTTTATGAGTCTTCAAGAGATAAAAATTTTAGCAATAAAACTTGTTTCTTTAAGGCTCCAAAAATTATTTAGCCACCTTTTGATATAACAAATTTTATAGGTGGCTAACACACTCTGCATCCACACTCCCTCCTCTTGCATGCTCTATCAAAGAACCTGACTGGAAAAGAGTGCCACAGTTCCTTATCCTTGCTTGTCTTGCTTCTCTTAGCCGTCAGGTATTTTCCAAGTTCATTGAAAATTGTAATTGCCTTTATAACATTTTCTCTGACCCTTACTGGCTTTTGTTCGAATAAGAATGTGTTTCTACTTTTCCAGATTATCCATGTGGTGATAAGGGGGAGTTTTTTATATATTTTTATTTTGTCATGCCAGATGTGGAAGCAAGCTCCTAGGTTATGTTGATGTATGATTGTTTCAATCTTCAATGAATCCCTATTACTGATTATTGTGGTACATGTTGGTGTCTCATGTTTTGATAGTTTGGAAAATCAAAAGACAAGGCAACATCAGAACCAATCTTTAGAGTTCCAGGATCTAGTCCTCCTATTCTCAGAGAGGGATCTCTCAAATATTTTTTTGCAAAGTTTTATCTTGTGTGCTTTGAGTATGAATTTTAGACTAGTTATTAAGTGCAGGTTTTTGTTTGGTTGGATTGAGTTGATACAACAGAACATGAAAGGTCTAGGAAAGATAGACAGAAAGAGGAAGTATCGGGTTCATTGGGAAATGGAGTCAAAACAAGGTCATGACAAACTCTTCAAGGGATATGGGATATCAGAGGGCAAATCTAACTTGGCCACAGGATCCTTTGTTTTGGAATGAGATGGACATTAATGGTTTGGAAAGAGAAGTTTAATTCTCAACAAAGGGAACTTGAAAACATAACTTAACAATAAAGAGATATTTGATAGACAGGGCTAACCATAAATTCTACAAACATTCTTTAAGAAAATAATGACTTCAAGACAACTTTTAAAATTAAATCTAAGATTCGGGGAACTCCCTATTTCCTCAAAGATTTTATTTTAAATGATTTAGAAAACATAAAAGATTCACTGATAATTGTATTCATAGAAGAGGGAACACCTAAATAACATCTATGCTTACAACTATAAAGACCTTCAAAACAACTGCTCAAGCAATGGCAAAGGGCAAGATCAAAACTGACCTCTTTGATTAACTTAAAACAATGGTACTTCAAAGGGAGACTTCAATAACAGCTTTTAAGTGATAGCAGACAAGCAGGGAGAACCATAAATCATGCTGAAACCAACTATTTGAACTATTAAGGAAATAGACAATCATGAAGACTAAAGAGAAAGATTAAAGCCTCTAAAATACTTCAGCAGAAGAAAACATAAAATAGTGAAGGGTGAACAGGTCTAAGGTGCTTCCACGAGTCATTTCTTAGCCCAAAACTTTCAGCTTACTGTAGTAAGAAATCATGGAACATAATGAAAATAGGGGAAAACATTTGACAGTTTAGAGTACTTCACCAATAGCCAAGCTCATGGATCCAATGATAGAGCCTTCTCAGGAACAAGCATGCAACAACATCATCAAGATATTCAAGACTTCAATTTGTTTTCAACTTCAACAGACTTGTATATCTATTTCAGAGAGGTTCAATGTTACAACTTGTGATCAAACAACAACCAACAACCAACCAACCACTTCTCATCTACTACAGAAGTATTTATAGAAGGATGAGGAGGTGAGATCTAACAAAAGATCTCTAAGGACAATTAATACATATTCAAGACTTCTTGGCCTTTTGAGGGGCTCGATGAAGAATTTTACAGGTGTAACACTGTATTAATTGTTTTACAATAAATATCAAAGCTCGGTGGGAGCTTTTGTTTGAATTTGAGGCTCTGTGTACTGTGTGGAGTAACTCTGCATATATTTTCTACATTGGTTTCTTTGCAGAAGTAACTCCCTGGCTGCGCTGAGGTAAAATCTGATCTCCTTTAATAACTTCAGCCTCTGTTTGAATGCTTTGAGGAAACAGGTGGCGCGTATGGTAGCTGAGGAATCAATTCGCCTCATTTGAAGGGGTGAAAACCTTTTCTGTCAGTGAAGCACTTATGATTTTCTATTGACTGTGCTTTAATCCAGGGAATTAGGCTTTTGATAATCATTCTTAACCATAATTCCCCAGATCTATCTTTAATCTTCATCTGTTGGGCTTTGCCTTCAAACTTATACTCTTTTAACTGTTTTTGAATAAAACAGTGTCTTGTCGATGTGCAGGCTGCGCCGGGCTTCTAAAGGCATCAATGTCCATGAAACATTGATACAACGTTGAATCCAACCCTGAGAATAGCTTTGTTCTATGAATCGAAGGCACAGGAATTGTCATTCCCATCCTTCGGCCTTTAAATAATGGAAGACCATTTAAATCCTGCATAAAACACAAAACAATTAAGAAATCCTTTGTTTTTAGGTTTAGACTGCTTCAGATGGCGGGGAAAGGAGCGTAGCCATTGAATGGCATCATCCGATGGTTGGGATCACAATCAAAAAATAGGAGCGAGGGGTTATCGCAATCGGGAGAAAAATAATTGCGATACGATCGGAGGAGCAGGCGCGATCGGAGGGAAGTGCGATGGCATGATCCATCGCATCGCAAATATTTGCAATGGATAATCGGAACAAGAACATAACATGCGATTGTGATATTGCGATCGGGCGGATTTGCGATGAGTGATCGGGGTATTCACACAGAACATGCGACTTTTTGATTTACGATTATGTGATTGGCCCCCAAGGCATTAAGTGCTTGGTTTTGGGGAAAAGGCATGTGGGGGAAGTGTTTAGGACCTAGCCCAAGGGGCTTAAGTCCATAGTTAACATGCTTTGTTTTTTATGAATTTTTCAAGGTTTTCAATGGATTTTGGAGGTTTCGGAAAAGCTAAAGAATGGGTCTTTAACCTTATAAAAGTGTTTTTCATGAGGGGAAGAAAAGAAATCATGAAAACAAAGGGGATTTTATGGAGAAAAATGGGAGCAGATGAAGGTTAGTTTTGAGTGAGAGAAGGGGGAAAAATGATGGTTTCTCAGTAGCCTTTTCTATGAAATCAACAGAATTTCTGAGTATAAAATGGCAAAGGTAATGAAGATTTTGGACAGAGGCATGAGGCCTTTCAAGAGTCTTCAAGAGCCAACAATTTTTAGTAATGAAATTTGTTCCTTGGAGGCTCAACGAGTCTTAGCCACCTTTTTCTATAATCAAATATTATAGGTGGCTAACAGTAGACTACTTATTGATCTCCAATAAATAGTTATTCCTTCTAACACTCAAGAAAGCATTTGTGAATTATGAAATGTTAACAATGCATGCCATATCATGATTAAAAATATAGATTTGATTGTACTCTTCTGATTGTTTGCACACGGAATGAATTTCCAATTTTGCAGAAAAAATAGACATCCTTGCTACAAGGCTCGGTATGCATGAAAAAATGTTGAAGCCACCCATTGGTAAACACTTCAAATATTATAATGGCCATGCAACTCATAACCTAATTAATAAAATAAACTTCAAATATTAAATGGGTCATTAGCGATATATATCAAAATGAAGATTTTAAATTTGTATACAAAATTTGTTACTATACCATAGGTTAATATCATGGCTTATTCATATTATGTCCAAAAGAATGAGACACTTATTTATGTGGCACTTTTTCATAAATATTACTACGAATATTTTGGGAAATTATGTGGAAGTTAAATCCATACCATCCATCTAATTATTATTCATATACCTTTCTGATTAAGACCTTTTCAAAATTGTTAAAAGCGAAGCCAATGAGCTAGGATGGGGTGGAGTACTAGAACAAAAAATGGATGGCCAAGAAAAAATTATACAGTTTGCATCAGGAACACAGAATGATATCGAAAAGAATTACTCTAGTAATGGAAATGAGGTAAAGGAAACATGGAATTGTATTGACAGATTTGATATACACTTAATTAAGAAAAGATTCCTCTTAAGAACAGATGTTGCAGCCATGAAAAAACTATTGAAAGAGGAAATCAGAAAGCTTGCGGATTCCAAATTTGCAAGGTGGTAGGCCTTATATTCAGATTTTTATTTCTCTGTGGAAAATATTGAAGGATCTCAAAATTCTTTGCCAGATTTTCTCAGTAGAGAAATATTCAAGAAAAACATGTAATGATTATTGTCATTGAATTGGATCTTAATACATAACATGAAATTCTCAGAAATATCCCTGATTATACCCCTTGGAAAGAATATTTTGAATCATGGAAACCCACTTGGGAGACACAAAAGTTTTAGATGCAAACCTCCAACCTCATATTGATCTACAATGCCTAGTACCTAAGAGGAAAGTTTATCCAAAATCTAGCAAATGGATTCATGAAATGTTGTATAAGCATTCTATACTTTCAGCACACTTGGCAGAAGATTATTTATCTCAAAATGCCAAAGATATCTCTATTATATGGAATGAAGGAAGCTCCAAAAAAACAAATATTAAAAAATTCATAAGTATTCTATGATAAATAAGACTAGAAATCGTGATTTTCACTAGAGACCAATGTGGCGACATCACAATCCTAAACTCATTTTTATAGACACTATATATAATTTTTCAGGTTACAAGAAATTATGGTGGGATGTAATGTGCAGAGACCAGTCCAATGAAATACACTACACTGCTAAAATTTGGATCAATATTCATTACACGGCTATTTCATAAACCATATTGGCTTAAAGAATGGTGGTATTGGTTTGGCATAACAAGACGACGATGGATCCAAAAAAGAATTGAGAGAAATTTTTAAGGTAATTGCGCTGACTATGTAGACTGTTATCATCTCCCATGCAAAACTATAGCAAATCTGACAAAATATTCTGAAGAAATAAATATGGGTTATTTTATGGCTAAACATCACCAATGGGCCATAATGACAAGAACAAAACACCAAATTGTATTGGGTAAGCCAACTATTGTAAGAAGAATATACACCAGACATGGGACATTAGTGGAAGATATAATCGGCAAAAGTTTCCAAGTACAAATTTGCTTCGAACACAATAGTGTAAAATCTTGGTTTCTCGAGGGCTTTTCCTAAAAAGTATCCTCTGTGTAATATATCTCTAGTGACTATGAGTGTGACCGGGTCCATGAGATTCCGATAATATCGTCATTGTTTAACTTTTCCATAGCATGACCGGTTCCGTGAGAATCTGATAATATCTTCACTGTGTAACTTTTCCGTATGATTTTGAGACTTGGAGAACTTCTCCAACTTCTGGTGGAATTTGATCCACATCTCAAAATTATGACGAATCATTGTACAAAAATTATTTTCAGTCATTCATATCAAGAGAGATTCCCTCATTTCATATAAATAAGAGAATGAGCTCTCATTAAGGGATCAGAGTTTGCAGAAAGCATTAGAGTCTTTCGGTTGTGTCAAGAATCATCTTCCTCTTACATATGCGAACATTGGTTCGACCTGCTTGCATCACAAAGAAATTTCTTCTTAGGTGTCATGAGTCTGAAAAGCTTGAGTATCAAGGTTGGCAACCTTGGTGAGAACCTAAAGTGGCAACACTTTTAGGGATTGTGTCATTTGGTTCTGACATTTCACAGGCAGAGTCTGTGAAAGGCTAGAAAGCCTCTAGGTTTCATCTTATCTCAAGGTGATATACTCGGTAAAAGCCTCAGCAGTCAATCTGTAATATGAACTAGAAATTTTATCTTTGTAATCAATAGATCTGTGTAAAATTTTCCAAAGATATCAATAAAAAAAGTCTTTTATTGTGAGAATTCTTTTGTTGCATACTTATTTTTATTTTGAGAAGAGAGAGGTTCATTTGAGGTTCGCCTGAGGTTCACTTAGAGTCATGGGAATTTGTTTTCTCGTTAAGGCAGAAGTTCACAGAAGAGCATGTTTGGCATCAAACTTGATTGAATATTCGTGTACGGGTTCATGTAAAAGTTCATGTATCTCTCTTAGAAGAAAAAATTTGTTGACCAACAAGCTTCATTCTCTGTTGGAGGAAGCCCCTGCAAAAATTGTTATTAGAGCCAGTAACATATGGTTCATCGGGTAACTATATAACTATTTATAAAAATGGAAGTTGGAAGAAGATCTATTTCATTTTGGGAATTAAAAGCTGAGGAAAGTACAAAATATAATTTCATTATTGAAATCATTTTCTCTTCTACATATTCTAAGGAAATTAACCCTACTGAATTAGAAATACTAGAGAGTCAGCCCTTTGCTCATTGGGCCTTATCTAATATTAATCCTTCTGAAGTATACTCTGATATATCTATGTTTCATTTGAAATATATAACACGACTGTTTGTCAACGAATGTGTCAGTAAATTCAAGAAAACACAGAGGCAATCCAAGAAATTCCCCTACTAAATCCAAAAGAGTTACGAAAAGAAGCTCGTCGCCATAATACTTCCTATCTCCATCTTGGTTGTATTAGAGTTGGCATCTCAGCATTAAGCCATAGAGGGTTAAATACATATGTACTAGCCACAATCCGAGATCTTACCCACAATAAATACACATATTCACTTATTGGTGAAATCATGCCCCCCCCGTGTCTAATGATCCTGTCTGGCTCGATTGTTACCCAAATTTCTCTGTATATGTGTATCATGAACATATCAAAGACATATTACAGCTACAAATCAAAACTACAGGTTTTGATTTGAAGGAGAAAATAAAAAACATTTCTGTTCACACTAGAGGATGTTTCAGGCACAACAACACTCTATATTATGTTGTCCTACATACTCTGAGCCAAGATTCAAAATCAAGTACTATTGTTATCATCGATGCTCTAAATCAAAAAATAGAGCATCAGACTATCAAATGTGAAGAACTTAGTTTCCCTGAAAATTGGGTAGTGTATTTGCCAAGAAATCCCAAGATTCATAACATCACATCAACACCAATTCAAGAAGGACCTTCCACAACCATATTGCCATTCACTAGAAGGTATAACATTCCAATTGAGCATTCAAAATCCACTATTGAAGCCTCTTGCTTCTTTGTAAATAATTTACCTCTAGATATTGTTCCTTCTTCATCTGTAAATTGTTTCATCCCGACCTTTTTGAGCTAGCCCAAGTATTACATTTTCAAGATTTGGAAGTCATATGTCCTCCTTTCCAATCCATTGTAATTCTAAAAACTCTTACTGACTTTGTTATACATGAAAACCATAACCCTAGAACCAAAGAAGCTCCATTTTCTATTTTGTCAAATTCTTGTACAAATCCTAAATGCAATGATAACTCATTCCCCCATGACTTATTAATGATGATACATGAATCACCATCATTAGAAAACGAAGATCCATGAATTATTGAAATTTTCATTAAAATGAGACCCCTAAGGATGCCTAGATATGGATTAGGATATCTGGAACAAATGGATAATATTGTTCCTTCTTGCAGATTCGAAAATACTATCCCACTTGATTGTAAGAAACCATCCAAACCAAAAAAAATTAAGTTTTTCTCCATAATGGAAGGATTTCCATATTATTCAATCAATATTGAATGGATAAAAAGAATGCAAAATTGGTATCTATTCACTCATCCAGATTCCAAAAATTCAATCTGGAAACTTCTACAGAAGAAAAACTCTTTCTTTCATCCTAGTGGAAAGAATATATGAAAATCACAAGTTCATGGATCTCTTTTTATGAATGGAAAAGACAAGGGGAAATGATAGAGATCCAAATGACGATGCAGAATCTTCCTCTGAAAAACACAATTGGACAACCTATGATGGCAACAAGACTGAAACAAAGACTAATTTTCCTCCTTATAAAGGAATCACACTTGAAGAATCAGGAAAAGTTGCCAAAGCAGTCCCTTTAGTCCTAGAGGATAAAATGGCCCTAGGAATTGATGGAAAAATCTATAATGTAAATGAGCAAATAAACTGGAATAATACAGCATTAAAGGGGCTTGAAATGGTTGTTGAAATTTCTAGTAGAAGACAAGAACAATTTGATTCAATACAAGTATCCTTAAATCATGTAAATAAGGAATTGAATTATTTTCACTTTTCAGTTTTAGACTTTGTAAAATTGGTTAGGGAATCCAAAGAAAATACATAAAAAATTGATCAAAGCATTGATTTGGGTTTCCAAACCACTCAAGATATGATACAGGAATTGTGTGATCATTTTGGAAAATTATCAATATCTGCAAAAGAAAAATACATTCCTAACTCAATGATTTTTTAGTCATCAATTACCCATCCACCATGCTGGAAAATAAGTTGAAAGAATTTCCTTTCTATTCCCCAAAGACAAATTTGAAAAACTTGCATCATATGAGCCTCAATTATTTTCATTTATGAGCCCCTACAAAGCCAATTCACTAGATATCCAACACCGAATCTAAGTGGAAAAGTAAAAATGCTAGAAACCCAAGTCTTTCATTCTGATGCGCACAGAGAATGGAATGTAGATAATTTAACTATGGGAAAAATTAGGCAGATGATTGACCAAATGTACACATAATACAAATTAATGTGCATAAAAGGGGAAAATGAGGTAGATGCATGTGAAACATTGATTCAGTGCTTTACAGGGACTCTTCATAGATGGTGGGAAGTAGGATCTTACCCAACATTGGTTGATAAAATGACCACTGAAATAGTTGAAGACAAAGCTGGCGATATAGTACACAATGCAGATAGAACCCCCCAAAACAACATGATTGGTGCAATAACTTCCATGATTATGGAACACTAGTGTGGAACAGAAAATGAAATCTAAAATAAACATGTTATGGTGCTTATGAATCTCAAGTGAAAAAAGATGTCACAATATGAATATTTTCATATAGATTAGGTACAGAGGATTTATGAATTTAATGACTACAAAAATTTACTGTGGAAACAAGTCTACCTTTCCGCACTCCCATCTAAATTTGTAGAATACATCCAGAATCAATATGTCTTCACAGCCCCATTTGAATCTCACACTTGGGGTGAAATTTATTACACCATTACAAAATCTTTAGTCAGCCTATGTACGAGTATGAAGTCAATAAATCTCTAGAAAAATTGTGTAAGCTACCTGACAGAAAGTATATTTGTAAAAAATATGGATTGTCCATTGATGATCAAATTGTACATAGAAAGAAAACCAAAAATATGTACAAAAGAATAAAGAAAAACATAGAAAAATCAAAACAAATTCAAAAAATAAGGAAGCCTTACAGAAAATTTTACTGGAAAACTATTCCCAGAAGCCATTATTATTCCCCAAAGGATATACATAACAAAACTCATAGGAAATAAGCATGGGGCCAACTAAATTGTTGGTTATGTGGGAAACAGGGGCATACTGCAAATAAATGTCCCCAAAGAGAAGAGTAAAAAAGAAACGGGGGCAAAATATCCCAAGAGTTCGCACAAAAGTATAAGCAAGACAAACATCAGAGAGAGGAAAAGAAACCTATTACACATATCTAATGTCCCAAATGTGGATCTAGAAATCACAGAACAGAAAGTTGCCCAAATATCCATTTCAAAAAAGAAGTAAATTTAATGAAAAATGATGATTGTTGTATTTCTACATAAACTTCTAGTTTTTCTGATTCTGATTGATCCATAGATCAAATCAATATACATGAATGTAATTGCATAGACTCTGAAAATTTCCATTGTAGTACTTCATAGGAGGAAGACACATCAGATTCAGAATATGGAGTTATCCCACAAAAGGAAAAAAATTGTATGGCTCATACAAAGGATGAAGAAGCAAAAATTCTGGCAGGTATCAAAATGCTTGAAGGAGAAATGAAACATAATTTATTAGAAGAATTTTTAAAGACAATAATGGAAAAGCAGGGAATATCATCATCAAAAAGTGTAAGTTGCAAACCCCTTTTTGTTGATGCCTCTTTTGAAACGAATACAAATTCATTTCAACGAAGTCAACAACAGGCTAAGAAAAGGGCTCTTACTTTAGGGGAAGTAGTCAAGAAATATATCTAATAAAAAGAGAACTCTCTAAATTAAAAGAAAAAAATTGTACTCTGGAAAAAGGAAAAGGAAAAGTAGAAATATCTACACCTATGAAAAACCCTATTAAGTCTGAACTTTACCTATTTTTTCCACCTATACTAAGCCTTGTTTCCCCCATTTTTTACCTCTTTTTTCCCTTTAATTATACCTAGTCCGGCTATGTCATCCAGTTTTGGCTAAAAAGGGTATCATAGGCTAAGGTATGTTGAAACAACATTAGAAGTGTCATTTTATCTAATTTCGAGTATTCTTTGAACTTTTTGTGTAATTATTTCTATCCTTGGACTCATGCACAGACTTGTTAGATTCCAGTAGTTCCGCAAATCCTGCAGACAACTCATACAACAGATATTCCTACAGTCGTTCCAGATTTCCTACAGATACGTTGATTTCTTGCAGATACATTGGTTTCCTGCAACCACCTCAAAATCCTACAGCGAGATTGATAGACAGTTTCAGCCACGTAACAGAAATGGTCTAATCAATGCCTTCGGTCATGGATTAGACCCAACAACAATTTACCATTGTCAATCTGCATCTGTATTATTAGATGTAGTCTTAGTTTAGTAATATGTTTTGTTCAAAGCCAAATATGGGTTTCCAGAAATGTATAAAATCAAATGTAATTTCCCTAGATGAAGTTCAACTTTTAGGTTCAGAGTTCTTGGGTTGGAAGCTGTTGTTACAGAGCATGATATCAGACTGTAATCAACTATTATTTCAGATTAATTTAAAATCGTTTATTTATTTTTTCATTTCCTGAAGAAACTTCTTTAATCTTTAAAGGAGTTGTGAGTGAGGGAGGGCCCCCTTCACTCACAACTCCTACAATAGTGTGGGTGTGTTTATTTCTGTTTTAATTATGCATTAATAATTTCCTGTAACAGCTAGTGTTTCCTTTCTGTATTTCTTACAGCAACTTGTAAATAGGTTAAGTGAATTAATGTTTTATGTTGAAGATCTCTTTTCATTTGGCCAATGCTTTGATTCATGCTTTTAAGTTTGATTCTTGATTGGGATTGATTTCTTTTATCTTTCCTACATCAGTATCAACAAACACAATTGTTATAGAGGGATGTTATATGCTGCTCCATAACCATTGCTGCAATGGTACTGATACAGGAAAGCAGCACGAGTTATTGATTATTGTTTGATATTTATCTTTTCATGGTTAATATAAAAAATATTAAGTGCTATAGAGGGATGTTATATGCCACTCCATAGACTTTGTTGCAATAGTATTGACACGGGAAAGAATAATTAGTTGTTATTTGTATAATTAATTAACACTTCCAGTAATCAGCCTGCATATATTATGCATTGCATTTCATCAGTTTAACTTCCTGGGTTGAAAATTTATATTGGCAAATTATACACGTATAATTTGACTCAAAAAACCCCAACATAGAAATATATGAGACAAAACCATAAGATTATTTGGGGTTAAACGACATGAAAATCATGGAAATATAGTACCAAAAACATCATGTATTGATAAATATTAAAATAGAAGGCAAAAGTTTCACAGTAAAAGCATTAATTAATTAAGGTGTTGATCTGAATGTTTTAAATAAAAAATGAATACCAAAAAAATAATGGATTTTTGCACACAAGAAGGTCATAGTACTTGGAGAACAAGAACTAAAGTATGAAATCCCAAAAGCCATAATATGTTTCCAAGAATATTGCATGAATGTTTGGTTTGTTGTAGGAAATATACCAATTGACTGAATTTTGGGAAATATTTTGTTAGCAGTTGTAGAACCACATGGTGAATCCTGACTTAAGTTTGCGTAGGCCAACCTTTGGAAGGTATTTAGAAACAGTTTCAAATGCGGGCCAACCTTTGTAGGATTTGTTTTCTTGATGTAATTTCATTTATTTGAAGATTCATGTTCATGTATAAAAGAAAGCATAGGGGTTGTTTTATGGGTATTCCTATTATTTGGAAACCTTAGCAATCATTCTCAAAAGCCCCAAACATTCGCCTTAAAGAGACTTTTGAATCATGGAGTGTGGCATGTTGGAAGGTCGCATGGAAGGCTAGAAATCCCACATTGTTCTCATGGGGGAGGATTTGGGGGTACAAATTCCATGTTTGGAAAGCCTTTGAAGGTTAGATAGTCCACTTCAAAACATCACCTATACATTTGGTGAGCCTCTGAAGGATGCAAAGTACCATGCTTTCATGGTTGGAAGGTTACTTGTGGAATGGTACATTATGGAAGGGCCTTTGAAGGTTAGATGCCCAACATGAACTACACAAAATTTAAATACAATTCCAAGAAGAGGACAAGGTCTACATTTACATTAAAAAGTGTGCTTCAATATGAAGGATCAAAAGCTAAAAATTCTCAAATATATCCACCCACCATTTTAAAGAAAACACAACATAGTAAGTTTTGGCTAGCCTTGTCACAACACAAGAGCATTCATATTGTGTTCAATGCAATTTGTTTAAATCTCTTTCAATCATAGGCGTTAAATATGTATGAAAATGAAATTATTACTACATTTCTTGAGGGGGTCACTATAGAGGTTGAAACTGAGTAGAGGGAAAAATAATTTTGAAGAACAAAGGAAGTAAAAAATTGGGTATAGTTCGTATTTCTCAAATTAAGAGTAATTTTTCTAGAAAAAAAAATGGAATATTGCATAATCGAATAAGATGTAGTTTCCCTTACTGAATTTTCAGTTGAAGGGTACCAACAACTCCTATGTAAGGAATTTTGATCATAGGATCAAGAATTTGACCGAGTCAAAAAATCGTTGATATGTTCACAACTTCAAAAAATTATGGGAGGAAAGTTCTACAACAACACAAGAATGGTTTATGTATAAATCACATGCTTAACACTAGCACCAAGATCAAACACTTGCATTGGGGTGCAACAACACCTACACTAATGCCAACATCCCCAATGTGTGTTACAATAGTAGATGAAAGTTTTCTAATAGTCAAAGAATGGATCACTCACGTGACTATTCAATTGCGATTGAGCATTGCATTTCTTGCAGGAAAAATATGAAGATAAGAAAACCATATTAGATTATACTTCCAATCTTGTAAAAAATAATATTTTTCATGACTGAATCAATGAAAAACCGTCAATTATGAAAACTCGTTTTCTATGTTGGACATACCAGATATTATAGGATGCAAGATCCTTTGAAATTCAATAGTTAAAATTAAAATATCTGCTACAGGTGTGGAAGAAGATTAAAACTTGACAAAGGTGGTGAGTATTTCTCCCAAGAAAGTGAGGCATTTTGCAAACCTTGGGGAGTTTCACGGGTGAAGAAAAATCCTCATGGTCTCAAGAAAGATTTCCATCCTAAGAGACCAAATCATACATTGATAAAAAATGCATGAAGCATGTGAGAGAATGCTAGCTTAAGCAAAGGATTTTGTGTTGAAGTATTTGCTACAACTAATTACATGGTCTCGAGCAAGATGGCCATGCTAAGAGACCAAATGATACCATGATGAAAAAATGCATGAGGCATGAGAGAGAATGCTAGCATAAGATAAGTATTTTGATCTAAAGGAGTTTCTATAACTAATTATTTTATTAATATGTTACCAAGTTCAAATTTGGCTGACATGACACTAGAGGAAGTCAGAGTGTAAATAATCCCTCTCTTGCACATCTTAGGTTTCTGAAGTGTGAAACATGCATGTATGTGGCTAAGGTAGATAAGAAAAAACTTAACAACCTAGCTTAAGCAAAGGATTTTGAGTTGAAGCAGTTGTTGAGACTAATGATTTAATTAATATGTCACCAATTTCAATTTTGGGTGACATGACACTAGAGGAAGTCGAAGTGGAAAGAAGCCCTATTGAACATATTAGGTTTCTGAAGTGTGAAACATGCTTGTATGTGGCTAAGGTGGATGAGACAAAAGTTGGAAGCATATTGGTCAACTTCCTTGACCCTTTATTGGCTATTCAGAAGGAGTATGAATCCACCACTGTTAATGGCAAGGTAACCCCTAGTAGATCAAGGGCTACAAGTTGTGGTTTTCTTCTGAATATCAACATACCTACAACCATGCTTACAACCAGGATGTGAATTTCGAGGAGGAGAAATCTCGTGGAGATCAACATCAAGAATCCATTACAAAACAAAAGTACAACCTGTGGTTATTCTAGATGAGCATTGATGAATATCTACAAAAGATGTCGAATATGGAAATTCCAGAGGAAAAGTATTAAATTCATCTTCCTTTTTCATTCCATCAAGAGTAAAAACAATCATCAATGACAATTCAAATGTGCAAGCTGAGCATGATCAACAAAATTGGGGATAGAGTTTGAGGAACCTTCATAAGTGAATGGGGCCTAGCTGCCTAAGTGATATGGCTACGAGCCATCTAATTTTAGTTTTTTTTCTTTATTTTCCATGGGTGATGAGCTAAAAAATGTCAGAGAGGCTCTTAGTGGAGATGAAGCTTCTTATTGGAAGAAAGTCATGGATGAAGAAAAAAAGACCATGGAACATAACCAAACCTAGAATTTGTAAAAGTTTCCTACAGGAAGGAAGGCTAATAGATTCAAATGAGTGTTTAAGGAGAAGTATAAGAGAAATGCTCCAATGCAGCAATATAAACCTCATTCGTAACAAAGGGGTACTCTTAAGTTGAGGGTGTTGATTATGATGAGGCTTTTTATTTGATGGCAAAAACAACCTGCATTAGGTTGATGATGGTGCTAGCAATTTCTTATGATTTGGAAGTGGAGAAAACAAATGTGAAGAGCGCTTTTTTAAATGGTGATCTCATAGAGGAAATATTCATGAAGCAACTAGAAGGAAAGGATTTATGATAGAATGGAGATAAGACATGGTGTTTCAATTGAAGCTATCAGGATATGGATTGAAGTAGTTCCAAGACAGTGGCACCAATGGTTTAAGAAATATGTTGTTGGACAAGGCTACATAAAGAGTGATGCAAATTAGTGTGTTTTCTTCAAGCGACAATATAATAACTTCATTATTCTAAGGTTATATGTTGATGACAAAACGTTTGATTAGTCACAACAAAAAAACTAATCAAGGAAACCAAGTTCCAATTGACATGAAGAACTTAGGTGACTTTTGCTATTTCTTGGGAATTCAAATGAAGAAAGGCCACCAAAATTGGAAATTTTTTACCAACAATAGAAACTATTTGTAAAACATGCTTGAGATTTTTAGGTCCTAATATGGATAAGTGTAAACTAGTTTGCACTCAACCTCAATTGGGATCGTGTTTGTCCACTCACATGAGTCCTAAGAGCCAAAAAGAAGAAGAGGAGACAACAAGAATTTCATACGTAGTGTGGTTGGTAACCTTATATATGTAGTAGCATTTACAAGACTAGATATCATTGGACAGGTGTCAAGGGGATCTTTGGGTACATATGGGGCACTAATGACTATGTTATTTTCTATGAGGAAGATGGAAGTAAAAACCTTCAATTGCATGGGTTTGTTGATGTTGACTGAGCAGAAGATATGCACAATGGAAATTATACTAGTTCTTATCTATTTATCATTTTTTGAAGAAGTTTTGAGTTGGAGTAAGAGGAAATGAGTGGTTTCCCAATCAAGTATTGAGGCAGAGAACATTGTAGTTTCTTAAACAACCAAGGAAGTCGTTATATTGAAGAAATTATGCAGAAATATTGGGTTTGAATAGGGGACAATGCCTATTTGTTGTGACAATCAAAACGCAATTTATTTGAGAAAGAATCCCAAATTACTTTCTCAAAGAAGCATATCAAGCCAAAATTCTACTATATTAAAAGGTGATGAAATATAGTGATGTAACTCTACTAAATTTTAATTCCAACAATAATGTGGTATATGCTTTAATGCAGTGGATTGAAAGAAATTAATGAGGAAAGGTGGGGAGCCAAACTTGTTTGAAGTTACTTTCAAGTGACAGATTGTTAGGATATATGTGAAAATTACTTTTTCAACATAGAATATCTAATTTTCCGTGTGCATCAAATGTATAGTTGGCATGGCCCTTTATTTCAGAGTAAATATAATTGCATAAAGCATTCAACAATTTCTAAATTTTGGGATTTTTTCTAAAGTCTACCTATATGTTTCACAAGTTACTATCATTCTTCAAATTTTTTCCAATAAATATCAAGAAACATGATCAGAAAAGTTATTTTATCCCACCATTATTGGAAAATGGAACCCTATACAAACACATTAGGAGTCTAAATGTTTTTATTTTTATATTATCATTCCCCTTCATGCCCCCCTCCTGCCCCCCAAATGTGTTGGGGTCACTATCATATTTTCATGACAGCCACAACCTCTAGGATAATTTTCATTAGATATTTCTGGCCCTTCCTGTGAGCATGGCCATATTGTGAACTTCATGTCGAATTAATATTTTGAAGAATAGAAAGATAATTGGAATGGTGACATTTGTGTCTCATAAATGGAAAATTATTTTTCCTGTTGTAGAGCAATGTAGTCAAACTCAGCCAGTTCACTCAGAATTAGTTGATTTTGACTTAGCTTGGTGACAAAACAAATTGAAATTTTCTAATTGAATTCATAGAAGACATGTCAACAATTTGCCTGGTCTCATTTGACTCATTCCATCTAGTCACATAAGTCAAGTCAATGTTAATGTTATCATCTTATTTTCCATCCTAAGAGTCTACCTTAGAGACACCTTGATGAAGCACCATTTTTCTTCACTTGGAAACAAATATTAGTAGGTTCATCACTCCTTGTACACTAACAATGAGTGATGATTGCTTAATTCCCTTCAACAGAAAGTGATGACCTGGTCAAGCTTCTAGATTTGTTCATTTTCAAAGGGACCATTTTGAAAAGTTTTGAATTTCCTCATCTAATGGCTTGGTAGCACATACTGGACTCTAAATTTACCAATACCTATGGGTTTAGATTCATCCTCTCCACACCAAATCTATATAATGAAGCCACTCTGAAGATATATATGTAACTACATACTATTGAAAATTCTAGAGATATATTTCTTTCTGCCATAGGAAAACTCATGGCAGGAAGAAAGATCTCTCTAATGTTTTTAACCAGCATGTAGTTATGTATCTCTCTATCTCTTTCCCTTAGGAATAACTTCACTACATAGACTTGGTGAGGAGAGGAAGAATCTAGTCCCTTATGTGTTAGTGAATTTAAGATCTAGTATAAGTTCTTAGGCCATTAGATGAGGTAATTCAAACCTTTTCAAACGAATCCCCTAAAAATGAGAAAATTTAAAAGCTTGATGATTTCATTGCTATTGAAAGCGTTAGGAAATCATTGCTCCTTATAGTAAGGACAAGGGAGATGCATTGCTCGTTTTCAATGTACAGGGAGCAATGAGCCTACTAATCTTTGTTTCTTAGGGCAGAAAAGTGGTGCTTCAGCAAGGTGACGTCATGGTGTCTCTGGTAAACTCTCAGGATGGAAAATAAGATTCTCATAATTAGTGCTCGATGTGGACCCATTTTAAAAAAAATTAAGTATATTAAATTTAGCTTAAAAATTAAAAAAAATATAACCTTATATTTCATCTTCAAAATCCCCCCTCACCTCATTTATTTGTCACTGTTTTTGTGGAGAGAGCTTGCAGATGAGATGTTGAGTAAACCTTCCCTACGGTTGTAGCTGATTTGGGTTTGATTTCATATGGGAAACCATTTCTGTGTGAAAATAAGATATACATATTTGTACAATTACCAGAAAGCCCCAATATCTTATTTATAATTTTAGCATATGCCCCTATAAATTTTCTCTACAGTGGTTTAACTTGAAGGTCAAACTTGCAAACCTCAATGTCAGTTGAATGAAATTATACGTGTCATGATGAAAGGTTCTAGATATTTTATCCTTAAAATGTAAAACTATCTTTAAATTTTTTCTACGTTAAATTACTTAAGGGGAAGGCAGAATATACAGAATAAAATTTTATAGTTCTCCTCTCTTAAACAACCCACAATCTAACAAAAATCATTGTTCTTGCTCTACCAATTGACAGAGTGCATTCGAAGCAATATTGGATTTCGATTGTTGTCTTCTCCCATCTGAATTCTTGTTGATGATTTCTAGATCAACATTTCCTAGCAAGCAATTTAATCTAGGTTGAAATTTAGTGGCGAAATTGTAATTCGTTAATTGGATATTCGTTAAGTAGTGAATTTTATATTTTAATTCCCTGGAAGGAGGTGGAATGAGGTCCTGTCAGTCATATTTGTACCTTTCTTCAGTATATTATTAACTTTATCTAGCATGAAATACATCGACATTGTCGTTTTCATTTTCAGGCAACAGTTGTAAGCAACACGATGGGAAAGGAAAACATTTTGTCTGCATTCCTTGGATACAAGATTTGGAAAAATCATTAGAGCCCTTTTGTCTCATTAAGAGGGTACTTTAAATAATATGTAAATGTATTAAAGCTAGTTTCTTCCATGATCATACTTGGATAGTTTTGAGATGGTTTCCAGTCCTTCAGACTAATTTGGGATTGATTGCAATTTAGTATGGGCACCAGGACATAGTCAACGATTCTAGAGGAGTTGATGATGGGTTAGCCTTTTAAAATTTTAAAATAATCCAGTTTACAATAGTTCAATTAGGCTTAACCTGAGTGATAATGAGATAAAATTATTACCCATGCAGTTTCCTAAGGTTATGTTACCTCATAAAAAAGAAAAAATAGTCAACTTTACAACTTGCAACCATGAATGATAGCTTAAATATTTCAGACTTTGACGGGAAATCAAAAACTAATTAGGAAAAGATAAATGTAGACCACAAGAATATTGTCCAATTTTGAGTCTATGATTTTCATGCCCATCGAAGTCCAGTTTTTGCAAGAAAAGCGAGACACAAGGTCTTGTGCATCAAGTTTATGCATTCTCCTTGATTTATGTGCCCATCAAAGTCCAGTTTTGCAAGAAGAACCAAACACAAGGTCCTTCCTTTTCAATATCTGAAGCTCCAAAGTTGGCATCTACCTTTTCAATTGTCTCAATTGGCGATATGGTTCACTTTCATCTTTAAGATATTTGACAGTCCTACAATAGCAACAACTCCCACTTTGTTAGTTATATCCATACTTGTATATACCAACTTCCCATAGTTCATATGATATAGAGTCATCCTTCTAACCCATCGATGGCTAAATGTAGGTAATAATTTGTATAAAATTAATAAATCATCCTCCATAAATCGCAAGCATCATCACAAGGATGGCTACATCTTAGTTCGTCTCAAATAAAACAGGTGTTAACACTGGAAAATTATACAAGAAGAAGACGACATTATTTAATGTCAAGAAGAATGATTTACAGGGCTGGAAGACATTAAAGAATCTGGAAATTATTTAAAAATCTCTAAGGTCTGAGGAAAAATCAAATTTGAGCAAGTCATAAATGCTTTTGCGCACATAATCCTTCGTGAAGAGCACTTTTGTGCGCCTTATGACCCGTAATGTGAGGAATACTGGGAGTGGTGAAAGTCACTTTCTAGGACCACAAAAAACACACTGCAGGACAATGATTCCTCACTTGAAGCCACCTAAGGACAACCACCAAAGCCTCCTTATCCATTAAGTGATCACACAATGAAATATTTGTGGCACACAAAGGAATCATGCCCCTCTCTTGTGTCACCATCCACAATGTCCCAATAGAGGGAAGGAGGATTTGAATTCTCCTATATAAGGCCACCATGAGATGAAGAATTGGTGAACACATTGCTATGTTGGCCATAATTTCCCAAGAAGTACCGACAGTGTGTGATCTGGAGCTGAAGATAGAGGGGACTCAATTGTTGGCCATCAAACAAGTTCAGTCTACCACAGTAGAGAGAGGGATAATTTGCATCGAGGCAAGCTTGGGAGTAAAAAAATCCTTGCATCGGTACTTAGAACCCATGTTCTAGGGGCCCTTTGGCAAGATGGTTAAATTTTCATCCTCATTTCCTACCAGCACTCAATAAGAGGGGTCGAAGAGCCACCGTTCGAATTATTGTAGTTGTTTGACTCTATTCAGAGTTTGTGTTTATTTGTTTTATTTTTATTTTATTTTTAGTTTATATATGCATGTTATTTCTCTATCTAGTATGTTTATGATTCTAGCTTGTTCCACTAACTTTCTTGACTCCACTTCATTTTTTTTCCTGTTACCAATAACTTAAGTGGGTAGACCACACCCCTTAAGTTGGTGTGATTTTTTACATACGTGCACAAAACACACTAAAATAGGATTGGCGACTCCACTAATGTTTATTACCAAGTTTACGTGGTTGTGCCTCTTTTTTGCAGATACCTCCGTTTGTGCTGTGGAGTGGAGTTGAATTTCCCCCTTTTTCTCTTGTAGTCCCTAATTCACCCCAAGTGACAGACTAAAGCAGAACAACCACAAAACTTAATCTTGCAGGAATTTGCATGCTCTTCCCTCCCATAAATGCACCCAGGGTATGCGTTCAGAGCTAACCCACGTGTAGACATCACGCCTGTTTCAGCCTTTTGCGCGCAAAAGACAAAAAGGGAAATTTCTCCCTCATTTCTATCTTTTCCTGCTTGTAAGGTACTTAGCAGCCCATAATACATCTTCCATCACTGGTTGTGGTACCCCGTAGCTTGCTAAAGCTCACTCTTAGCTGCTTTTTGTAGGCTTAGTGTCAGTTTTATTTCAAGTTGATTTTTGCAAAGTTCACGCATAGTTTAAGTAGGGGGGGAAAATAACTTGCATTCCAAAAAAAAATTATGTTTTGCAAATTTAGGTAATAACACACCTAGATAACTATCCAAAGTAAGTTGCCCAAGTCCACGCATGCTTAGTTAGTTTCTTTTTTCTAGTGTAAAAATTATTAGTTTAGTTCAATTTTTGCACTAGAATTTTGGGACTAGGATTGAATTTTCGATAGAAGAGCAAGTAATATCTACTTCCTTTGCACCCTCCAGTGATCCTAGGCAAGCACATGAACACTCTCTATTCACAACTCACCATATCCCTTTAGTTGATCACATAGATTAACTAGGAAAAATAGAAAGCGGCCCATATCCGCACATGTTTTTCTTTTGAGAAAGAAACAATACAACATAGTTTAATAGGGGATTTTGAAAAGGATTTTGTACAATTATTAGAAAAGCCCCAATATCTTATATATAATTTTAGCATATGCCCCTATAAATTTTCTCTATAGTGGTCTAACTTGAAGATCAAACTTGCAAACCTCAATGTATGTTAAATGACATTATATGTGTCATGATGAAAGGTTCCAGATATTTTATCCTTAAAATGTAAAACTATCTTTAAATTTTTTCTTCTTTAAATTATACTTAACAGGAAGGAAGAATTTTCTTAATAAAATTTTATAGTTCTCCTCTCTTGAACAACCCAAAATCTAATAAAAATCATTGTTCCTGTTCTAGTAATTGACAGAGTGCATTCGAAGCAATATTGGATTTCAATTGTTGTCTTCTCCCATCTGAATTCTTGTTGATGATTTCTAGATCAACATTTCCTAGCAAGCGATTTAATATAGGTTGAAATTTAGTGGCGAATTTGTAATTTGTTAATTGGATATTTGTTTAGTAGTTAATTTTACATTTTAATTCCCTGGAAGGAGGTGGAATGAGGTCTTGTCAGCCATATTTTTACCTTTCTTCAGTCTATTATTAACTTTATCTAGCATGAAATACATCGACATTGTCTTTTTCATTTTCAAGCAACAGTTGTAAGCAACACGGTGGGAAAGGAAAAATTTTTGTCTACATTCCTTGGATACATGATTTGGAAAAATCATTAGATCCATTTTGGCTCATTAAGAGGGTACTTTAAAGAATATGTAAATGTATTAAAGCTAGTTTCTTCCATGATCATACTTTCATAATTTTGATATGGTTTCCAGTCCTTCAGAATGATTTTGGATTGATTGCAATTTAGTATGGGCACCGGGACATAGTCGACGATTCTAGAGGAGCTGACGATGGGTTAACCTTTTAAAATGTTAAAATAATCCAGTTTACAATAGGTCAATTGGGCTTAACCTGAGTGATAATGAGGTAAAATTATTACCCATGCACTTTCCTAAGGATATGTTACCTCATAAAAAAGAAAAAATAGTCAAGTTTACAAATTGCAGGCATAAATGATAGCTTAAATATTTCTAAACTAGATGGGAAATCGAACACTAATGAGGAAAATATAAATGTAGACCACAAGAATATTGTCTAATTTTGAGTCTATGATTTTCATGCCCATCGAAGTCGAATTTTTGCAAGAAAAGCGAGACACAAGGTCTTGTGCATCAAGTTCATGCATTCTCCTTGATTTATGTGCCCATCGAAATCCAGTTTTGCAAGAAGCACAAAACACAAGGTCCTTCCTTTTCGATATCTGAAGCTCCCAAGTTGGCATCTACCTTTTCAATTGTCTCAATTGGCGATATGGTTCACTTTCATCTTTAAGATATTTGACAGTCCCACAATAACAACAACACCTACTTTGTTAGCTATCTCCATACTTGTATCTACCAACTTCCCATAGTTCCTATGATCTAGATCCATCCTTCTAACCCATCGATAGCTAAATGTAGGTAATCATTTATAGAAAAATAATAAAGCATCCTCCATAAATCTCAAGCATCATCACAAGGATGGCTACATCTTAGTTCGTCTCAAATAAAACATGTGTTAACACTAGAAAATCATACAAGAAAAAAACGACATTATTTAATGTAAAGCAGAATGATTTACAGGGCTGGAAGACATTACAAAATCTGGAAAGTATTTAAAAATCTTTAAGGTAGGAGGAAAAATCAAATTTGAGAAAGTCATAAATGCTTTTGCGCGCATAATCCTTCGTGAAGAGTGCCTTTGCATGCCTTATGACCCGAAATGCCCGCAATCCTGGGAGCAGTGATAGTCACTCTCTAGGACCCCAAAAAACACACTCCAGGATAGTGATTCCTCACTTGAAGCCGCTTAAGGATAGCCACCAAAGCCTCCTTATACATTAAGTGAGAACACAATAGAATATTTGTGGCACACAAAGGAATCATCCCCCTTTCTTGGGTCACCATCCACAATGTACCAAGGGAGGGAAGAAGGATTTGAATTCTCCTATATAAGGCCACCATGAGATGAAGAATTGGTGAATACATTGTTATGTTGGCCATAATTTCCCAAGAAGTATCGACAGTGTGTGATCTGGAGCTGAAGATAGCGGGGACTCAATTGTTGGCCATCCAACAAGTTCAGTCCACCAAAGTAGAGAGAGGGAGACTTTGCACCAAGGCAAGCTTGGGAGTAAAAACAACCTTGCATCAGGACTTAGAACCCATGTTTTAGGGGCCCTTTGGCAAGAGGGTTAATTTTTCATCCTCATTTCCTACCAGCACTCAATAAGAGGGACAGAAGAGCCACCGTTTGGATTATTGCAGTTGTCTAACTCTATTCAGAGATTTTGTTTATTTGTTTTAGTTTTAGTTTAGTTTTCTTTTATATATGCATGCTATTTCTCTATCTATTATGTTTATGATTCTATCTTTTTCCACTAACTTGCTTGACTCCGCTTGTTTTTCTGTTTGTTACCAATAACTTAAGTGGGTAGACCACACCCCTTAATTTGGTGTGATTTCATACATATGTGCACGAAACACACTAAAACAATATTGGTGACTCCACTAACATTTATTACCAATTTTATGTGGTTGTGCCTCTTTTTGTGCAGAGACCTTTGTCTGTGTTGTGGAGTGGAGCTAAATTTCCCCCTTTTTCTCTTGTAATCCCTAGTTCACCCTAAGTGACCGAATGAAGAAAAAAAAGCACAAAAATTAATTTTGTAGGAATTTGCATACTTTTCCCTCCCACAGACGCGCCCAGGGCGCGTGTTCAGAGCTGACTCGCATGCAGACATCACGCCTGTTTTAGCCTTTTGCGCGCAAAAGATAGAAAGAGAAATTTCTCCCTCATTTCTATCTTTTCCTGCTTGTAAGGTGCTTAACAGCCCATAATAAATCTGCCAGCACTGGTTGTGGTACCCCTTAGCTTGCTAAAGCTCACTCTTAGCTTCTTTTTGTAGGCTTAGTGTTAGTTTTATTTCAAGTTGATTTTTGCAAAGTTCACACATAGTTTAAGTAGGGGGGGGAAATAACTTGCAATCCGAAAAAAAATTATGTTTTGAAAATATAGGTACTAACACACCTAGATAACTAGCCAAAGTAAGTGGCCCAAGTCCACGCATGCTTAGTTATTTTATTTTTTCTAGTGTAAAAGTTATTGGTTTAGTTAAATTTTTGCACTAGAATTTCAAGACTAGGATTGAATTGTCGATAAAAGAGCAAGTAATCTCTGTTGCGTTTGCACCCTCTGGTGATCCTAGGCAAGCACCTAAACACTCTCTATTCACAACTCGCCATCTCCCTTTAATTGATCACATAGATTAACTTGGAAAAATAGAAAGCGGCCCATATCCGCACATGTTTTTCTTTTGAGAAAGGAACAATACAACATAGTGTAATAGGTTATTTTGAAAAGGATCATCGCATATCCACACGTTCAAACTATGTGGTTGTCAACTTTTTTCTCACACACATTCACCCACTAAGCAAAGCAAAGACACCTAAAACTAACTTAACCAAACTCACTAAATTCTCCCCACGGGGGCCACAAAAGAATTTATAGTTTAAGTTAGGATCAAGGGTGTAGGCATCCAATAAGCCACCTTGATCATTATTCATCTTGAAACATAGAATTTGACTGTTTAGGGACCTTTAAATCCACCTATCATCCAACGGAAAATAAAACCTGAGTGTGACAAAGACCCGTTTTAGAGGGGGTTAGGCTTAGGTGTAGTGCGGGTAGGTATCTGTCAGGGTTACCTGACTTTCCTGATACTCGTACTATTAGCTGACTTACCAAGAAGCCCAAGACTCGAACGCTCACGTGGGATGGTGGTACTTAGTGGCCAAATCTAGGGCATCCTTTCCCTATAGGTGACGGTGCAGGCAAGCTCCAGATCCTCCACCCTTACCTTGGTGGATTTCTTCGGCTGACTAGGGGCGTCGCCAGCTCTTATGGGACGTTGTTGCAACACTTGCAAGATATCTTCTCAAGGCCCAGTTACATTTGAGTGTGTGAGGATGAACAGGTCTTCTAGGATTTTGAGTAACATATGAAAACAAACAAAAACCACATTTTTGATTGCTTGATCACATATAATTAATTTAAAGGGAAAATCTATTTTATTTTCACATTGTTTTATGTATGTGACCAGAATTGTTCCTTGATCATAGACTCTATCCTCTCATATTTTTCCAAAACCAAACCTATTCGACACTAGAACGGATCCAACGGGACCTCGTCAATCTAGGCATCTTTTGGAAATCCCCCATTACTAGGAGGGGTTCCAAGTCTTTCACCGTTTAGGCGTCAAAGATGGAACGCTTCCACCATTATTCGTTTGTCCTTTATTGGGGCATCCTTAGTTGGGAACCCTGGTCGGTCTCTCAACACCACACCACACACCACTCCTCCCACAACCCCTAGGGGGTAGAGGAGTGTGACCCATTCGGGAAGCCAGCTGAATACACAACAGGGTACGTCATAGACCAACCCTCTTCCTAACCAAAACTTTGTGTTTTCGCACATTGCAATGGCATCAACCTCCTAGTTGTTGGGGCTCCTATGTTTTGGCAGATTTGGTAATACCAAAAGATAAGACAACATCAAACCACTTTTAGACCCTAGGATCTATCCCTCCTAGGTCCAGAGAGGGATCTCTCTATGATTTTCAAAGATAAATGTCTTTAAGGCTCAAAGGTTAGGATATTAGGCTAGTTATAGGCACCAGGTTTGTTTGTTTGATTGTTTATGTTTGGTTGTTGGGAATGAGGAATGAAGGGTTCAATATAAGGCAAGGCAAGGCAAAGAAGATTTTAGGCAAAGAGAGATAAATTCAGATGGTATTCAGGACCATTGGGCAAATGGAGTCAGGAAAGGGTTTACTTGTTGTTCAATAGGTAGGCTTTCAGTTGGGCTAGTCATCTAAAGCATTGGATCCTAAAATGATAGGTGGAGTGAAAAATCAGGAAAGAAAGTGAAAGAATGAGGGTAAACCAATTTCTGTCTATAGATCAAGTCAGAGGTCATTTAACTCTAGACCTACTTGGACATACTCTTAGGCAACTCTCAAAGAAGGGAAAGGAACAACTTAAGGGAAACTTAGATAGGTTTAATTAACTGAAAAGGATCCTAGTGATATAGAGATAGATTTTTACACTCCCAGTGTTCCCAATTCATTCAATTAAACTCTAACAAGAACATCTAAGAAATAGATTCATTAATTCATACATCAGCTAGCAGGAAATGACATCCACTACACTAGTTAAATTAACTGAAACTAATTCTTAGATAACACATTTAGTAGAAAACATTAAGGCAAGGAGAGAAGAAGCATAGGGTGCCTAACAAGGGAAAATCCTATGCCAGATTTCTGATGCAAGCCAGAAGAAATGAAATGGAATGAAATAAACACAGAGACAGAAAAACATCATCGCAGCTTTAGATCAGGATCCAAAGAAAAGTGCTTGTCATATTAAGAGCAACACCAATCAGGTACAGCATTTTCCAATAGCTTGAAATTCAGTTTGAAAAAATACTCCTCAGCCTATCTTACAACTTTACACAGTGAGCATGCCTCAAGAGAAAAGCTTGCAATTCTCAGATATCTCATAAACAACCTTTACAATAATTTTCTCATGAGTTTTATAGCTGAAAGAGAGCGGAGGAGTTAGGTGAAGAACTAAATGAAGAATTAAGACTCAGAAAGGAAAGAGGGTTGAAGCCCATTCTGTTTTAAATCCTATGCATTAATCTTTGGCACTCTTTAGAAGGGAGAGTGATCTTCTTCGGCTTCCATTTACTCTAGTATGGTCCTGATGTACTTGTGAAACAAATGTTCTAGTAGCTTTGGACTGTGGTCAAGGTTGAAATCTTCTCTGGAACATGGAAAATAATGGAGATGGTATGTGCGCTTTGTCCTTTTCCCAGGCAGGAGTGTTTCTGCTGATGTAGCTGCCCCGATGACTTAGTTTCCTGTGCATTGAACTCTTTTCCGCTTCATTTATATCTCTGTCTGCAAAATCTTTCCGCTGTGATAAGGACTGTGTAATCATGGCGGCCTTTCTCACATGATAACCCTGCAAAACATGGGACTAAGTTATGTGTTGGAAATATTGTCATTAATGGAAATATGGCAATAAGGCAATGAGGCAATGAGGCAAAGTAACAAACAGGAAATAAAGAGAGAGAGCATAAGACAAATAGCTACAGAGGCAAAGAAAGCGAATATAATAAGAGGTAGAACCGTTATCAGAAGCAGAGGCAAAGGCAGAGCGATAGAAGCAGCAGAGGCAGAGAAGTTATAAAATTCCAAGACGGGCGTTATTTATATATATATATATATATATATATATATATAAATTCTGAGAATCATATCCTGTGTGTGTATGAACTATGTAATGGAGAATCATATCCTGTGTATGTATGAACTATGTAACGAAGCGATAATACAATGGAGATTTGGACAGAACCTTGTGTAAATAAGACGGAACTAGCGCATGTTTGATGTTGCCCGGAGTTAGTGTTAATGCGAAGAAATTAGCGTTAAAACGGTGTATTTAACTATACGATGGAACCTTGCGTGGAATGAAGCGAAACCGTGACCCATATGAACAGTGACGACGGTTTGGCGCTGGATGGTAGTATTCATCGCACCACTCTTATACGGAAGGCGGTATTCGAGGAGTTGCGAGTGATTCCATATAGGAATCGACACGTGGCTTATGGACCCATTACAAAACTGCTTGTTAAATTGCGCCATCGCACGTTATTCTTTATATCAGAGACGCTGAGCGAAATTGACACGAGCCGTTGATCTGGAAGAGGGCTATCCGATGACGATCGTTCGCAGAACTTGCTCAAAGTCTAACCAAGGTGTGCGGAGGATAACCCGAGTACGACGCGCCATCGCGCGTTATCTTTCGCGTATGTAGCCCGTGCGATATCCGTTGGATCGGGTAATGCAATGACAGCCATTGGATGGCACATGGAATCAACCAAGTACGGTGCATACGTTTGATTGGATACATAGGTGGGCCTGGGGCGGAAATATATGTAAAGAATTGGTTTATTAATGCTAGTTGACACATTATAAGGTCTAATGGAATATATATGAAAATATTATGTATAATAAAATTTGAATATGATCCAGGCGCGTAGTTAAAGGATCAAGGGTATATGATATGATTTTATATGTGATGGATGGTTAGGTTATAGCCATGGCGGATTGTTGAATGAACATCTCAATTCTCTGAATTGAGACATAAAAAATACTCAGACTTGTTTATTTAAATGTGCCAGCATAGAATAAAGGAATGTGACGAGATTTCCCGTATTGGGAATACTGTAATGACTGAAATATGAATGACTTCATATGTATGGTTTTATAACCATGGAAAATGAAGTTTCCGCATTAATCTAAGTTTTCCCAGATCGACAGTTGGATTGAGTACAAATTTGTTGTATTCATTTTATATGCACACAGAAAGAGGAAGTATGAGGCCTGACAGAGGAAAACAAATATTTCACAGTTGAAGAAATGTACAACAAAGGGATTCAAAAGTGCAGTGAACAGGGAATATGCAAATGACAATGAACAAAGAGTATGCAGAACAGATTCTTAACAGCAGCAGGAAAAGACAAATCCAGTAAAGCCAAAAAACCAGAAAAGGAGCTGAGTGAAATTGAAATATGTAATTAAAATGTGATTGTAAATGTTGTAATTAATTTTTTATTGTTTGTGATGCAAAGGCAAGTATCCTAAGGAAAATACAAAATCCCACTGTAGCATGGAAATTTGTACATATTGTAGTAATTCTAAAAATGAGTTGGAAAAAGGAATAAGAAGACAGAAGCCAAAGAGTCATGACTGTTCACTCCAAATTCCTTGTGAAATACAAACAGTCATGTGAGAATTTCTATATATAATATCAATTTGATAAGCTCAAAGCAGGGAGAGAGAGAAAATATAGAGAATGCAGAATATAGAAGAATAAGGCAGAGAATATTAAGAGAAGAAGAGCAGAAAAGAGAAGCTACAGAACAGAGCTGATATCTGAAGTAAATCAGCAAACATTCAGTTTGATAAATTGAGGAAGTTGGAGCTTCCCTATCAAGTTGCAGCTTGATAGCTGTCAGTTGTAGCCGACTGAGGTTGAAGCCTCCTATAGGTTGGTGCCTACAGAAAATTGAAGGGAGTTGTTGCTTCCTTGCAAGTTGTAGCTTGCAAAATTGAGGTTGGAGCCTCCTGTAGGATGGTGCCTGCAGAAAAACAGTGGTGAGAGGGAGTTAGAGCTTGCCTTTGCATCACAACAATAATAAGATGTGGTTTTCTCCCTTTATGGGTTTCCACTTATATCTGGTGTCTCTGTGTATGATATTTATGTATTGATGTGATATGTATCATCTGCTTAATACCTGTTGCTCTCATATTAAATCTACTGTTATATTATACTAATACCTGCTGCTTACATTCTAAGATTACTCACACATTAAATTGGATATGAAATGAAGGTGTAAATAAGTTTAATGAAAAGTTTTAAAAGATCAGGAAGGTGTTAAACTGATTCACCCCCCCCCCCCACTCAGTTTAACTAAAGGTTCAACAATTGGTATCAGAGCTGGTTCCTTTTATATCAATCTAACAACTGAAAGGAGATCCTAGGCTCTCAAGATGGCTAGTCAAGAAGGAAGCTCAACCAATAAAGCCCCTTTCTTTACAGGTGCAAATTATGCCTTTTTGAAAATAAGAATGAAAGCATATATAATGTCTTTAGGATTAGAAGTTTGGGATGCTATGGAATTTGGATATGTCACAAAGTCAACTGATTCGAAGAAAGAAGCTAAACAAAGCTTTGTAGCTAATGCAAAAGTAATGAATGCAATCTTAAATGGACTATGTGAAGCTGAGTTTATCAAAATAATGCACAGTAAGACTGCCAAAGATATGTGGGACACTCTAGAGAATATCCACGAGGGAAATAAAAAGGTAAAGACTGCCAAACTTCAAATATATAGAGCCCAGTTTGAAAATTTAAAAATGAATGATGATGAAGATATTGGCAGCTTCTTCTTAAAAGTTGCAAAAATTGTTAACAATATGAAAGCTCTTGGAGAAACCATGCCAGAAAGTATAGTTGTGCAAAATATTCTAAGATCACTTCCATCTAGATTTAATCCCAAGGTGTCTGCAATATAAGAGACAGTGGATTGGGAGACTTTGACCATGAACCAACTACTTGGAAATCTAACAGCATATGAGATGAGGCTCCCACAGAAGAAGCCAAGTACGAGGGAAGCATCTTTTAAAACAGAAAATAAGAAAGAAGAAAAAGAAGACATATGCTCTTGCTCTGATGAAGAAGAAGCTAAATTTGTTAAGAAACTAGATAGAGGCTCAGGTAGATACAAAGGTAAACTTACCTTCAAATGCTTTAACTATGGAAGAGTTGGACATTATGCTGCTAAGTGTCCTCACAAGAAAGTAAGGAATCAGGCTCAAGAATCAGAGAAAAACACATGAAAGAACTGGCAGAAAGGAAAGAAATTCAGCAGAAAATCCTTCTATGCTCAACAAGACAGCAGTACATCTGAAGACCCAGATGAATCCTCCGAAGAAGAGGGAACCTATGAATTTTTACTGATGGCCATAGAAGATCTTGAAGGACTCTTACTAGAAGATGAAGAAGAAGAAGGGGAAGTCGACCTTGAGGGGGAGCTAAGAAGTGCTCTAGAGGAGATTGATAGACTCAAACTAAAATGTAGAAAACAAAAAGAGATTCTCCGCAAATGTGTGAAAGAAGAACAAAATTCAGAAGTCCTCATGTAGCTGAAGGTAAAGCTTGAAGAAGCTAAGAAGATAGAAGATATGTTACTTCAGCAAATCAATGATAAAACTCGAGAACAAGAGAATCTGGAAGAAGAAATTGTATGTCTGAGAAAGAAATTAGAAAGTGCTCAACAGAAAGTGTATATGAACTCCTCTCAAACAACAAGCTCTGGTAAGTTGGATGAAATTTTGGATGCTCAAAGATCTCCTTTGATAAAAAATGGAATAGGCTATGAAGGAGAATCAAGTAAAAGCAGAGAAAAGGAAAACAGAAAAATTATGTTTGTAAAAGCAAAGAAGAATGATGAAGCACCTCAAATAATGCCTAAAAAAGAAGAAGTAGGTAAGGAGGGAAACAGAACCCAGAAGAATCCTCGAATAACAAAGAATGAAAGAAATACTCAGACAACAGAAAAAGGTTCATATACTCCTGGGTCTGTCAAAGTTGCAAGCCATTAAAGGAGATTCTTCCCTCCTATGAAGAATGCCACCTGTTATGTCTGCCACAAGCTGGGACACATTGCTGCATATTTTCATACAAGGAGGAGTAATTGAAACCTGCAAAAGATGCAAACAGTGAAGAGACTGCCTCAAACAAGCAACTGGAGAAGACAACCTCACATCAGGTATGCAAACAGTTTCTATGGTTACTATTTTTATTGTAAAGAATTTGGCCATAAAATCATTGAATGTAGAAAGTATGGACAAAGATTGATTTTCAACACTTCAAAGAGGTTTATGAATCAAATAAATTTTTTTCATACTCACAATTATGCAAAAACTATGATCAAATGCTTTATATGCAATCAAGATGGACATATGCCTTTCAAATGTCCTTTGAAAGAGAGTTATTCATCACCTCACAAAAGATATAAAACAAAAGGATACCTCCAATGGAAAAAGAAGGAGAATAAGTGTGACCTAGCTCTAACTGCTCAAGACCTAAAAAGCCAGTGGTATTTGGACAGTGCCTGCTATAAACACATGACTGGAGACAGAAGCAAGTTTATAACTCTTGATGAAAAGAAATCTGGCAATGTTACTTTTGGCAATGATAAATCAGGAAAGATCAAGGGAAAAGGCTCAGTCAGCATAGACAATGGCAGAGGAAAGGCCCAAGATGTACTATTTGTGGATGGACTGAAAGAAAATTTACTGAGTGTGAGTCAAATGTGTGACAAAGGGTGTGAAGTTCTTTTTAGAGCACAAGATTGTGTAGTCAGGTCAAGCACAACAAGAAAGACTCTGCTCAAAGGTATTCGAACAGAGAGTAATGTGTACATAGTGAAAGAGGAATATGAAGCCTGCCACCTTAGCAAACTTGAGGAGTCATGGTTATGGCATAGGATATTGGGACACCTTAGTTTCGACCATATCGTCAGACTGAGCAAGAAGAAAGCTATCAGAGATATGCCAGAAATAAAAAGACCTTCAAATACCATATGCAAATCTTGTCAATTGGGGAAACAGACTCGCACATCCTTTAAATCTAAAGATGAGCTATCAACAAGAAGACCACTTCAGCTTGTGCACATGGATCTGTGTGGACCTGCTAGAACTAAGACACCAAGTGGAGAATCCTACTTCATGCTGATAATAGATGATTTCTCCAGAATGACATGGGTTTCTTTTCTCAAGAACAAATCAGAAGCACTGGAAAAATTTAAGATATTCAAAGCATTAGCAGAAAATCAAACTGGATGCAAGCTAAAATGTATCAGATCAGACAGAAGAGGAGAATTCACAGATTATGAGTTTGCAGACCTATGTAATGAACATGGAATAAAGCAACAATTTACCATTGTAGGGACACCTCAGCTGAATGGAGTAGCAGAGAGACAAAACAGGTCTGTACAACAAATGGCCAGAGATATGATGCAAGAGAATAACATTACTCAAACCTTTTGGGCAGAAGCACAACAGTACATATTCTAAACAAAGCTCATTTAAGACCTAACAGTGACAAGACGCCTTATGAACTATGGCATGGTAAAACTACATCAATCAAGCACTTTAGAATCTTTGGCAGCAAGTGATACATAAAGAACAACGATGAAAATCTAGGGAAATTTGATGCAAGAGCAGATGAAGGAATACTC
Organism: Pinus albicaulis; assembly: GCA_034641835.2. Taxonomy (NCBI): domain Eukaryota; kingdom Viridiplantae; phylum Streptophyta; class Pinopsida; order Pinales; family Pinaceae; genus Pinus; species Pinus albicaulis. The sequence continues at coordinate 120,540 of JAXQQM020074852.1, forward strand.
TTAGGATATGCATCCAAGAGTAAAGGATACAGATGCTACAACAAGACTATTCGAAAAATTGTAGAAAGTATTGATGTAAGATTTGATGAAGAACTCCCAAACAAGACAAGAGATATAGATTGCAGCAGCTATTCAGAAAATCATGAAGAAGAGGACTAAGATGATGATGGAGCAAGCAAGACTTCAAAAGATACCGAATTGAACTCGAAAACCCCCTCATGATACACTCAAAAGAACCATCTAGAAGATCAAATCATTGGAGACAAGAGTGTATGAGTCCAAACAAGAAGGCAGCTGACAGAAAAAACTGAAGAGGTATACATAGCCATGTTGTCACAAATAGACCCAAAGAAATTTGAAGAAGCCAGCACGGACAAGTCTTGGGTGAATGCTATGAATGAAGAATTGGATCAAATTGAGAAAAACAATACTTGGGAACTAGTTCCTAGACCCACTGAGAAGAATATCATTGGTTCAAAATGGGTATTCAAAAACAAAATGAATGAGCAAGGACAAGTAATCAGGAATAAAGCCAGGCTGGTCTGCAAAGGGTACTCACAAATTGAAGGAATTGATTATGAAGAAAATTTTTCCCCTATAGCCAGAATGGAAGCTATAAGAATGTTCCTGGCATTTGCATGCTACCAAGACTTCAAGGTATATCAAATGGATGTAAAGTCTGCTTTTCTTAATGGAGATCTAGAAGAAGAAGTGTACATGGAACAACCAGAAGGCTTCCCATTGACAGACAAAGAAGACTATGTATGCAGACTGAAGAAGGCCCTATATGGACTGAAATAGGCTCCTCGTGCTTGGTACTCAAGACTGGATAAATATTTGCAAAAACAGGGTTTAAAGAGAGGTGGAGTAGACAGCAATTTATACATAAAAGCCCATGAAAATGAACTCCTGATTGTTGTTGTATATGTTGATGACATTATGTTTGGAAGCAACAAAGATGAACTAGCAAAAGGGTTTGCTGATGAGATGAAAATAGAGTTTGAAATGTCTATGATTGGAGAACTCAGTTTCTACTTAGGACTGCAAATTCAGCAAAAGAACACATGCACATTCATCTCTCAAGAAAAATACTTAAAAGAAATGCTGAAAAAATTCAAAATGGAGGACTACAAACCTGTGACAACCCCCATGATCACAGAATGCAAGCTGTGTGCTAATGATGGGACTACAGATGTAGATCAAAAACTCTATAGATCCATGATAGGAAGCCCGTTGTATCTGACAGCATCAAGACCAGACATCATGCTAGCAGTAGGACTAGTGGCAAGATATCAAGCAGCACCTAAACAAAACCATCTTCTGGCAGTAAAAAGAATACTCAGATATCTACAAGGAACAACACAGTATGGACTTTGGTATCCTAAAGGCAAAAGCTTCACTTTAATAGCATACACAGATGCAGATTGGGCCAGTTGTGTTGATGACAGGAAAAGTACAAGTGGAGGTGCTTTCTATCTAAGAGAAAGTCTGGTGGCATGGTTAAGCAAGAAACAAACATCCATCTCTCTGTCTACAGCTGAAGCAGAATATATAGCAGCAGCAACATGTTGTACACAAGTCATGTGGATGAAGCAAACTCTTCAAGACATGAAGGTAAGCATTAATGAACCTATCTCAATCAAATGTGATAATACAAGTGCGATAAGTATATCTAAAAATCCTATGCTTCATTCAAAAACCAAACATATTCCAATCAAGTATCATTTTCTCCGAGAACAAGTAGCTCAGAAAACAATAAAACTGGAGTATGTACTAACAAAAGAACAAACAACAGATATATTTACCAAACCACTTGCAAGAGAACCATTTGAATATTTAAGAGATAGACTAGGGGTAGTATATGTTGATGCTACTCTCTGAGATAAAGAGAAAGCACAGGTTCAGGGGGAGAACAAAAATGAAAATATCAGTCCAGGGGGAGATCAGCCAACAGGGAAAGTATAATACAGGTCCTCCGGATCAAAGGATTAAGGCAAAAGAACACCAAGTGTATATTCAAGATCGATAATCTTAAAAGTGTTCTCTCAACAAGTCTTATATATCAGTCTGGAGCAGCATGGTACAAAGTCAGTAGAAGAGGGCCTAAACATAACTAAAAGAGAGGAAATGTAGATTAGGAAATGAGCAACCCTTTGCCATTGATGTCAAAGGGAGAGAAAAAAAAAATGGGCTTCTAAAAGAAAACATAGGTTATTGCCATCAATGCCAAAGGGGGATATTGTTGGACATATTGTCATTGATGGCAATATGGCAATAAGGCAATGAGGCAATGAGGCAAAGTAACAAACATGAAATAAAGAGAGAGAGCATAAGAGAAATAGCTACAGAGGCAGAGAAAGAGAATATAATAAGAGGCAGAACCGTTATCAGAAGCAGAGGCAGAGGCAGAGCGACAGAAGCAGCAGAGGCAGAGCAATTATAAAATTCCAAGCCGGGCGTTATTTATATATATATAAATAAAGTCTGAGAATCATATCCTGTGTGTGTATGAACTATGTAACGGAGAATCATATCCTGTGTATGTATGAACTATGTAACGGAGCGATAATACAATGGAGATTCGGATGGAACCTTGTGTAAATAAGACAAAACCAGCGCATGTTTGATGTTGCCCGAAGTTAGTGTTAATGCGAATAAATTAGCGTTAAAACGGTGTATTTAACTATACGATGGAACCTTGCATGGAATGAAGCGGAACCGTGACCCATATGAATAGTGACGGTGGTTTGGCGCTGGATGGTGGTATTCATCACACCACTCTTATACAGAAGGCGGTATTCGAGGAATTGCGAGCGATTCCATACAGGAATCGACACGTGGCTTATGGACCCATTACAAAACCGCTTGTTAAACTGCGCCATCGCACGTTATTCTTCATACCAGAGACGCCGAGCGAAATTGACACAAGCCATTGATCTGGAAGAGGGCTATCCGACGGCGATTGTTCGCAGAACTTGCTCGGAGTCTAACCAAGGTGTGCAGAGGATAACCCAAGTATGATGCACCATCACGCATTATCTTTCGCGCATGTATCCCATGTGATATCTGTTGGATCGGGAAATTCAATGACAGTCATTGGATGGCGCGTGGAATCAGCGAGGTACGGTGCATATGTTTGATTGGCTAAATAGGTGGGCCCGAGGCGGAAATATATGTAAAGAATTGGTTTATGAATGCTAGTTGATGCATTATAAGGTCCGATGGAATATATATGAAAATATTACGTATAATAAAGTTTGAATATGATCCAGGTGCGTAGTTAAAGGATCGAGGGTATATGATATGATTTTATATGCAATGGACAATCGGGTTATAGCCATGGCGGAATGTTGAATGAAAATCTCAATTCTTTGAATTGAGACATAAAAAATACTCAGACTTGTTTATTTAAATGTGCCAGCATAGAATAAAGGAATGTGACGAGATTGCCCGGATTGGGAATACTGTAATGACTGAAATATTAATGAATTCATATGTATGGTTTTATAACCATGGAAAATGAAGTTTCTGCATTAATCCAAGTTTGCCCAGATCGACAGTTGGATTGAGTACAAATTTGTTGTATTCATTTTATATGCACACAGAAAGAGGAAGTATGAGGCCTGACAGAGGAAAGCAAAGATTGCACAGTTGAAGAAATGTACAACAAAGGGATTCAAAAGTGCAATGAACAGGGAATATGCAGATGACAGTGAACAAAGAGTATGCACAACAGATTCTTAACAGCAGCAGGAAAAGACAAATCCAGTAAAGCCAAAAAACCAGAAAAGGAGCTGAGTGAAATTGAAATATGTAATTAAAATGTGAATGTAAATATTGTAATTAATTTTTTATTGTTTGTGATGCAAAGGCAAGTATCCTAAGGAAATGACAAAATCCCACTGTAGCATGGAAATTTGTACATATTGTAGTAATTCTAAAAATGAGTTGGAAAAAGGAATAAGAAGACAGAAGCCAAAGAGTCATGACTGTTCACTCCAAATTCCTTGTGAAATACAAACAATCATGTGAGAATTTCTATATATAATATCAATTCGATAAGCTCAAAGAAGGGAGAGAGAGAAAATATAGAGAATGCAGAATATAGAAGAATAAGGCAGAGAAGATTAAGAGAAGAAGAGCAGAAAAGGGAGGCTACAGAACAGAGCTGATATCTGAAGTAAATCAGCAAACATTCAGTTTGATAAATTGAGGAAGTTGGAGCTTCTCTATCAAGTTGCAGCTTGATAGCTGTCAGTTGTAGCTGACTGAGATTGAAGCCTCCTGTAGGTTGGTGCCTGTAGAAAATTGAAGGGAGTTGGTGCTTCCTTGCAAGTTTTAGCTTGCAGAATTGAGCTTGGAGCCTCGTGTAGGTTGGTGCCTGCAGAAAAACAGTGGTGAGAGGGAGTTGGAGCTTGCCTTTGCATCACAACAATAATAAGATGTGGTTTTCTTCCTTTATGGGTTTCCACTTATATCTGGTGTCTTTGTGTATGATATTTATGTATTGATCTGATATGTATCATCTGCTTAATACCTGCTGCTCTCATATTAAGTCTGCTATTATATTATACTAATACCTGCTGCTTACATTCTAAGATTACTCACACATTAAATTGGATATGAAATGAAGGTATAAATAAGTTTAATGAAAAGTTTTAAAATATCAGGAAGGTGTTAAACTGATTCACCACCCCCCCCTCTCAGTTTAACTAAAGGTTCAACATTATGAAATCCATGCATAGGGGGAAATGCTATGGAGGACGGGAGAACAATAGCTCGACGGTGGTGAAACAGTGTTTTTGGATGAAATAAATGTGAAAAATGCATTGATATGGCGTAAAATGTGACCTATAGGGTTATGGTGGAGAAATGGGTGTGGGCCGTTTGATCATGATCTGGAGGTGCAGATCGACGACGGAGATTGATCCGTGGAATGATTTATGAACATTGGTGGAATGAACATAAAACGTTAAACTTTAGTGCAAGACATGAAACTTTGAACTTATGCAGAAATACACATAAATGCAATGAAATGCAATGGAATGCGATGGAATGATCGTACGAGGTGGGACCCATATGGAAATCGCAATCGCAATCAGAGTGGGGCGGAGGGATATACATATGAAATAACACTTCTGATGCGATTGGAAAAACCTTTGTATAAATGAAACAAATGAACTTTAAACTTTTTCAAAGGAAAAAGGGGTTTTTTATCATGAATGGCGAAGGAATTTAGTGGTGGGACCGGGGGTTACAATCGGAGATCGGAATCAGGAGAGGGAGTGAGATACGAATCGCAATCGCAATTGGAGATGGGAGTAGGGCGGAGTGGTGAATATAAAACTTCTGATGCGATTGGGGGGAAACCCCTTGTATATAAATTAAAAAAAATCCAGGTTTAACAAAGGAAAAACCCCTTTATGTATGGACGGGTGAAAAGACCGTATGGTGGGCTGGGTAAGCCAATCGAAATCGGAGATCGGGAGCGGGGGTCATCACAACGTGAATTTCAAATGTTGCGATGCGATCGGAGGAGGGCTTGCGATCGGGCGGATCGGAAGAGGGACTGCGATCGGGCAGATCAGAAGAGGGACTGCTATCGAGAGATTGGGGAAAGGGATTCTGATCAGGAGATAGGGGAAAGGTATTGTGTTTAAGTGATCGGAGGAGGGTGCGATCGGGCAGATCGAAACGATGGCGCGATCAGGAAATCGGAAGACGGAACAATCGTAGGGGAGATGTGATTGCGATGATCGGAGTTAAGTCGCGATCAATCGCATCGCAAATGTTTGCGATGGGCCGATCGGAGCACTCCACATAAACATTGCGATTTGAAATGTTTTACGATTAGTACGGGTCGTCCGATCTACATGGTAGACCAACGGTGGAGAACACAGTGGAGGACTTATAGAATAAACCCATCGCATCGAATTTTTCTCGATGTTACAAAGGAATACGCCCGCCTGACACTCTGATTGTGATTGGCTCCCAAGGATTTAAGCACTTGGTCTTGGGCTACAAGAATATGGGGAAGTGGTTGAAAGGGGCTGGCGGGAAAGGGGCTAAGCCCTATGATAAAGTTGAAAAGTGGGTTTTTAGCCCATTTTAGGTGGATTTCAAGGGTTACAAAGGGGAATGATAGGGGGATAAAGGGTGAATTAAACCAAACAAGGGGTAGATGTAGGATTTAAAGGGGATTTTGGGTATGATTTAGAGGGTGAAGGGGGAATTAGAGGGAATAAGGGGAACTTTGAATAAAGGGGAAAAAAGGGGTAAAATGGGACATTCTGCAGAGGCACAAGGGGAAAATAAAGGCCTTTTGGAGCACAAATTTTTACAATTAGTGAGGCTTATTGACTCAAGAACATCAGAGGGAAAAAATCAAAGGCAGGGAACATGAAAGGCTTCAAGGATGATGTGTTTTCAAGGGAAATTCATTTCTTGAAGGCTCATAAAACATTTTAGCCCCCTGTTTTCTTGTCAAAAATTTATGGGGGGCTAACACT